>JADLZN010006237.1:0-122820 GCA_018155175.1 Sinocyclocheilus anophthalmus | reverse complement strand
CCCCACATCACTCTCCACCCCCCCCCCCCCTCCTCCCTCTCTCCCCCTCCCCTCCCCCCCCACCCCCCCCCCCCCCCTCTCCCCCACCCCCCCCCCCTCATCACACTTCACTCTCCCCCCCCTCAATCTCCCTCCAAACACACACACACACTCACATCACTTCAACACCCACACTCACACTCACTCTCCCAACAAACAAACACACCCCCCCACACACTCCCCTCACTTCCCCCCCATCCACACTACTCACCCCCCACACACCCACCCCCACCACTCCTCTCCAACCCCACACTCCACTCAGCACACCACCACCACACTCAACACCACACCACACTCACTCTCCACCCCTCCCCCCCCCCCCCATCTCCCCGTCCCACCCTTCCCTCACACACCCCCCCACTCCCAGCTCCTCTCACCCCACCCCAACACACTCACACTCCCTACCCTCCTCTCAAACCCCCAACCCTCATCCTCAACCTCACACTCTACACTCACTCACTCAAACACCCACCGCCACTCCCTCCCCCCCAACCCTCCAACACACCTCACCCTCCCTCTCCCCCACCTCACACTCACTCATCTCATCAACAACCACACACACACACACTCACATCACTCTCAAACACACACCCAACACTCAACGTCAACCACACACACTCACCACTCACTCTAAACACACACACACACATATCCACTCCCTCATCCCTCAATCATCACTCACTCACTCATCACCTCACTTCTCATCCTCACTCACACACACTCACACACTCACACACTTTCTCTCACACACACTCACACACACTCACTGACACACACACAAACAAACACACACAACACACACACACAAACACACAACACACACACACACACTCTAGTCACTCACTCACTCACTCACTCAACACACACACACACACTCAACACTCTCAGCACACACACATGACACTCACTCACTGATCACTCACACACACCACAACACACTCACACAATACAGCACTCACACACACACACTCACAAAAACACACACTCACACACACACACTCTCACTCGCACACACACACGCACACACTCGCAGACGCACACACTCGCAGACACACACACACTCACAAACTCTCACTCACACACAAACACACTACACTCACTCTACTCACACACACACACACACACACACAATATACACCCTCACTCTGACGCACACACACTCACACTCACACATACACACTCACTCTCACGCACGCGCATACTCACACACAGACACGCGCGCCACACACACACACACATACACACACATCAACACATCACATACAACAACACATCACATACACACACACTCACAACACCACTCACTCTCAAAACATACACACCCACTCACACTCACGCACACACACACACTCACTCACGCACACTCACACACACACACACACAGACACTATGCCACATATGTCTGTGCCATATTTACCCCAAAAACTAAAGAAAAATTAATTTTTATGGCGATTTAATAATCTCAAAAAAGTCTTAATTTTTTATGCAAAAAATTATTTTATTTATTTTTTTTAAATTTTGGGGGTGAAACGTGACCAGTGAATCCTGAGATTTAGTCGCTATGTATTGCACATACTAAAGTTGCATGCATGTTTACATGCACACACAAACACAAAATAGCTACTAATCAACATTTCATTTTGTTTCTCTGTAGTAAAAACAGACTTTAGATGAAGTACAAAGAGCTCAGAAGTGTTTCAGTGTTGTTTGCAATGACTTTCAGTGGTATATAGTGAGTAAGGCTTGTGAGTTTGGCGGTTCTGTGGGTTATTACACGGTGTTTTTTGTACTTATTCAGATAGCTGTGTGCGGGTGAGTGTGATGGCATTGCGTCGCAGGGCCAGATGCCACAGCCGCTCACCTCCAGAGTTTGAATGTGTACGGGGGGCACGGCGATGGACCACTGGAAGCGACGGAGGACAGTAGTGGGGAACACTGCTGGGACAGCGGGCCAGCAGAGCTAAAGGATTAGACAAAGACATATAGGCTTATTATGGAAATAAACATAAGCTGGCTATGAAAGGTTACTATAACATGATGTTAACTCTTTATGATGTTTTTAATAGTGGTCCTGAAATGGTCATCTTTTGCTAGGAGTCTTGTGTAGCATCGTTTAGTGTGTTACATTCAGTGTGTGTGTGTGTGTGTGTGTGTGTGTGTGTAGTGTGATGGTATGTGCTGTGTGTTTAGTTCCGGTGAATGCAGAATTTGGGGTCTCTGAGAACGCGTTAACGGACGAGTCGGATGTGGCTGAAGCAGGAGGGGCAAAAAAGCTCACGCCACCACCACGTGGAGCGTCCCCACTGCACAAGAGGGTAAACACACCACCATACGCTCGTGTTTGGGTTTATTACAGCAGACGAAGCGCTCTTAAGCCCCCCCGTCCCCCTGATTACTGTTTCTAACTTGTGTTACACAACATCCCATAGGAATGAACTGGAGATTTGTGCGATTTTCACTTATTTCACTCATAACTTGGTAAAAATGACTGGATTTTATACTTGAGTGGGCTGGAATGAAGCGTGAGATTGCAAAGCATTTTCATCTGCCATGTTTCCTTAATTACACAGTAACATAATTTAACAGAATGGAGTCAAATGAAAAGAGAAAAGCCTCATTTTCACAGTGATTACAGCTGATCATGTTAGTGCAAGTGAACAGATGCAACACATTCACTACGGTACTGAACTCTTGCATACTGTCACAATACAGTCACCTGAAATAATGTTCAGTTAAAGTAAAAATACAAAAATAAAAAGTGGTATCCTGCCAAGAACTATCTTCTTGCCTTGGATTTAAACCATATAAATGACGTTGTGTTGGTATTATATTTGTTATAAATTGCGTATTTATATTTATTATATATAAATCAATGTATTTTGCGTTCATTCAGCTGACGACTATTGTTTTTTGATTGGATTATAACTTAGTCAACTTAGATGTTTTATAGCACGGTACTATTTTTTCATTTAGTGATAATAAGTATGATTCGATAAATGACGTAATTAAAAACAAAAAACAACTTTCCAAGTACTACTATTAAACTAGTAAACTAAGTAAGTTATGGACCTGGAGAGTGCCACTTCATACGTGTACAATAAACAGGGCGTGATATCTATATACTATCATATATATAGTATAAGTACTATAACAAGTGTAAAATAGAAGCTTAAAATCAGCGTAAGATAAGTGACGCTGGCAAGGAAGGTTTAGTGTTTTGAAGGCCCATGGAAAGATCCAAACACACGATCCTCCCATAGACTTACATTTGAAATAAGAGGCACAAGGACTGCTCTGATATTGCACCGGGGGTGGATTGCGTGTGTACTGTTATCAAAGGCTTAAAGGCGTCAGTCAGTAAGATGTAATTTGGTTATTTAAGGGTTTGTGTGCATTTTCCTCAGCTCTCTCTCATCCGCCCGGCCCCAGTCGCAAGGAGGACGTACCAGATCGTCGTGAGGCCCAGCGAGGTCCTGTCTGACGGACTTCACTGCAGTGAGCGCTGTCTGCAGCAGGAGCAGCAAGAGTAAGTCCTGCACTGTACTAAGCCCACTGCGAAAAAGTCAAGCATCACTGTCACTACTGATCATAGTGACCATGGACCACAAAACCAGTCATATGGGTCAATTTTGTGAAATTGAGATTTACATCATCTGAAAGCTGAATAATAAGCCTTCCATTGATGTATGGGACAATATTTGGCCGAGCACGGAGCCCGAGATAAACTATTTGAAGATATCGCGAAGTCTGGGGAGCAAAAAATCTAACTATGAGAAAATCACTTTAAGTTGGCCAAATGAAGGTCTTAGAAAGGAGATTATAATCAAATCATTAAGTTTGATAATTTACCAGAGGAATGTAAAAAGATCTGCATGGAACATGACTTACTTATATCCTATGCTGTTGGATAAAAGAGAAGTAATATTGTTGATCCCATACAATGTAGGTTGGCTATTGCTACACAATATCCCCAAGAGACTCTACCACACGGTTTTGTGCTCCAGGGACACATATGTGGTGTTAGTGATGAGCTAAACAACTCTTAAAAAGTTACGTAATTAGATTACTTGTGAAATTTACAATGAATATCTGATTACTTTTTCATAATACGTAATGCAAATTACTTTCTTTTCCCATTATGACGGAAAGCAGCTCTCCTGGTCAGGGTTTAGAGAAATCAGGAGGTGAGTTCAAAGGCTCTTTTCTTCCGCTGAAGCTTATTAATTTCACCTAAAGGGGTTCTATTATGCTTTTTCACTTTTTCAACCTTAGTTAGTCTGTAATGTTGCTGTTTAAGCATAAAAAAGATCTGCAAATTTACAAAGCTCAAAGTCCAATTCAAAAGGAGATTTTTTATTTAACAGAAATCACTTTTCACAAACTACAACGAACGACTCGTTTGGACTACAAAGCATATTTTCCAGGATTTGTGATATCACAAAAATCGACGAATGGGACGAGACCTGGTTGAGCTGCACTAGAGAAGACAACGAGTGTTAGACAGCTATTGTCGGGAGACACGCTAAGCTTTCCCAAGGCGACGGAAATTAGAGTGGTTGACAATCATCTGGGTTTTAAATGCGTCAAATTTATTTGATTTTGAACAAGATTTACAATGAAGCTAGCAGGGGCTTAAGGGGCATGACTTCAGGGGCCAAGCGCTGAGTGCTGCCAATCACAGCCAACATGGCCCAGTAAAACAATCGCAGCATCACACTGGCCCAGCTAACCAACGCAAAAACACACGGGGTCCATCTAAACATCACAAACACAAATCACAACACCAGGGGCCCACAGTAACCAATCAACACCACTGGCCAGTAAACAATCACAAAAACAAATCACAACAAACGCTGGCCCAGAGAACAAATCAAACCCACGGCGCCCAGCTAACAAATCACAACACCAAAGCACAAAACACACACTGGCCCAGTAACCAAATAAACACACAATCTCACAACACAACTGGCCGCAGCTAACCAATAACAACAAACACCAGAGCACAACACACAGGGCCCCAGCTAACCACTAACAAACACACTGACAAGTCTAACCAATCACAAAAACAAATCACACAACACTGGCAGCTAACCAATTTTCACAAACACCCACTGGCCGCCCAGCTAACCAATCACAACACACACATCAAAAACACCACACTGGCCAGATAACAATAACAACACAAAATCCACACCACACACTGGCCCAGTAAATCACAAACCAAATCACAACAAACCCTGGCCAGCTAACAATCACACAAACACTGGCCCAGCTAACCCAATACAACACACATAACAACAAAAACTGGCCAGCTAACAATCACCACACACCTGGCCCAGTCTAACCAATCACAGCACACCTGGCACAGCTAACCCCAATCGCAGGCACACACTGGACCAGCAACCAATCGCGACACCAATGGCCCAGAGAAAAATCGCCAAAACACACACTGGTCCAGAGCTAACCAATCACAACACACAGTGGCCCAGCTAACCAATCACAACACACACTGGACCAGCTAACCCCAATCACAAAAACCAATGACAACACACACTGGCCCAGCTAACCAAACACAACACACACACTGGCCCAGCTAACCAATCAAAACAAATCACACACAACACTGGCCCGATAACATCACAAACACACAATGGCCAGTAACCAATCCACCACCACACATCACAACACATGGCACAGCTACCCAATCACAACACAAATCACAACAAACATGGACCCAGCGAACCAATCACAAACACACATGGCCAGCTCGCTAAACCAACGCACAACACAAATCCAACAAACACTGGCCAACTAACCAATCACAACACCACCACTGGCCCAGCCTAACAATACCGCACACAGGCCCAGAATAACCAATCACAACAAAAATCACAACCCCCACACACTGGCACCAGTAACCAATCACAAACACACTGGCCCAGCTAACCAATCACAGCACCAATGGCCAGCTAAAAACCAATCACAGCACATACTGGCGCAGCTAACCAATCACAGCACACACTGGACCAGCTGACCAATCACAGCGCACACTGGCCCAGCAAACCAATCACAACACACACTGGCCCAGCTACACAATTTATCAACCCACATGGCCCAGCTAAACAATAGCAGAACACACGGACCAGTAAACCAATCGCAACACACATGGCCAGAAAAAAACCAATCGCAACAAACAATGGCCCAGCTAACCAATCGCAACACAAACTGGCCCCGCTAACACAATGCACCACAAACTGGCCAGCGAACCAAGCGCAGCACACATGGCCCAGTAACCAAGGAGACACACTGGGCCCAGCAACCAATCGAAACCACATGGCCCAGCGAACCAATCACCAGCACACACTGGCCCAGCACCCAATATCCACACACACTGCCCAGCTAACCAATTCGCAGCACACACTGGCCCAGCAAACAATCACACCACACACGGCCCAGCACACAATCGAACACACACTGGCCCAGCTACCAGTCGCAGCACACAAGGCCAGCTAACCAAATCGCAGAACACACGGACAGCTAACTCAATCACAACCACACACTGGCACCAGCTAACAATCACAAAAATTCCAACCACACTGGGCCAGCTAACCAATCCAACCACAACATGGGCAGCTAACCATCATCAAAACAAAATCACAACAAACACTGGCCCAGCTAACCAATCACAAACACTGGCCAAGCTAACCAATCACAGCACACAATGGCCCAGCTAACAAATCACAGCACACACCGGCCCAGCTAACCAATCACAGCAAGCACACATGGCCCAGCTAACCAATCGCAAAAACCACACTGGTCCAGCTAACCAATCACAACACAAATCACAACACACAGTGGCCCAGCTAACCCAATCACAACACACACTGGCCCAGTACAATCACAACCACAAATCACAACAAACACTGGCCCAGTCAACCAATCACAACACACACGGACCAGTAACCAACACAACACAAATCACAAATCACAGCACACACTGGCCCAGCTAAACTATCACAGCACACACTGGCCCAGCTAAACCAATCACAGCACACACTGGCCCAAACTAACCAATCACAAAACACACTGTTCCAGCTAACCATCAAAACAAACACGGTCCCAGCTAACCAATCACAGCACACGCTGGCCCCGCTAACCGATCACAGCACACGCTGGCCCAGCTAACCGATCACTGCACACGCTGGCCCAGCTGACCTATCACAGCACACACTGGCCCAGCAAAACAATCACAGCACACACTGGCCCAAGATAAACGACAATGACCACACCACTGGCCCAGCTAAACCAAGCGCAGCACACAGGCCCAGCTACCAATCGCAAAACACACTGTTATACAGCATAACCAATCGCAAACACACTGTCCAGCTAACCAATCGCCGCACACACTGGCCCCAGCAACCCAATCACAGCACACACTGGCCCAGCTAACAATCACAGCACACACTGGCCCAGCTAAACAATCGCAACACACACTGGCCCAGCTAACAAATCACAACACACACTGGCCCAGCTAACCAATCACAACCAACACACTGCCCAGCTAACCAATCACAACGCACTGGGACAGCTAACCAATCACAACACACATTTGGCCCAGCTAACCAATCACAGCACAAACTGGCCCAGCTAACCAATCACAACAAACACTGGCACAGCTAACCAATCACAACAAACACTGGCACAGCTAACCAATCACAACAAACACTGGCACAGCTAACCAATCACAACAAACACTGGCACAGCTAACCAATCACAACAAACACTGGCACAGCTAACCAATCACAAGCCCCACTAGTAGAAGCAAAGGCCCACGAAACAAATCGCAGCAACACTGGGCCCAGCTAAACCAAATCGCAGGCACCACACGGCCCAGCTAAACCAATCGCAACAACGACACGGGCACAGCTACCCCAATCACAGCCAAACTGAGCCCAGGGCAACAATCGCTAGCACCCACGGCCCAGCTAACCAATCGCAGCACAAAATGGACAGCTAACCATCGCAACACACACTGCCCAGCTAACCCAAATCACAGCACACACTGCCAGCTAACAATCACAAGCCACCACTGGCCACAGCCTAATCCGGCGCAGACACACGGCAGCTAAACAATGCAGCACACACGGCCCAGAAACCAATCAGCACAGACACACATGGCCCAGTATAACCAATCACAGCCACGCAACGGCCAGACTCCAATCGCGAAGCAGACACTGCCCACAGCTACAATCGCTAGCAAACACTGGCCACAGCTAAACCAAATCGCAGCACCAACGGCCAGCGACTCAATCGCAACAAACCTGGCCCAGCTAACCAATCGCACACACTGGCACAGCTGCCAATCGCCGCACACACTGGCCAGCTTAACCAATCGCAGCAACCACGGACCAGCTACCAATCGCAGCAAACACTGCCCAGCTACGCAGTCACAAACACACACGTCCCAGATAAGCAATACAGCACTCCCTGGCCCAGCTAAACCGCAATCACCAGACAAAGGCCAGCGAACACCACAGCACAACATCTGGCCAAGGTAACAATCACAGCAAAATATGGCCCAGATAACAGCACTCCAGCACACACTGGCCCAGCTAAGCCAATCCCAACACACACTGTGCCAGCTAACCAATCGCAGCACACACGGACCAGCTACTCAATCGGCAAGCCACACAAGCTGGCCCAGCTAACCAATTCGCAGCACCCATGGCCCAGGCTAACCCAATCGCAGCCCCACAAGGGCCCCGCTAAAACAATCGCAGCACAAACTGGAGCCGCAGCTAAACAAATCGCAGACTCACACTGGCCCAGCTATCCAATCGCAGCACACACTGGCCCAGCTAAACAATCGCAACACACACTGGCCCAGCTAACCAAATCAAAACACACACTGGCCCAGCTAACCAAACACAACACACACACTGGCCCAGCTAACCAATCAAAACACACACTGGCCCAGCTAACCAAACACAACACACACACTGGCCCAGCTAACCAATCAAAACACACACTGGCCCAGCTAACCAAACACAACACACACACTGGCCCAGCTAACCAATCAAAACACACACTGGCCCAGCTAACCACTCACAGCCCACACTGGCCCAGCTAACCAATCACAAAACACAATGGCCCAGCTAACCAATCACAACAAAAGCCCAATTGCACCAAGCTAAAGCACAATCCACAGCCAAGCACTGGCCAGATAACCACTCAACAGCACCACTGGCACAGCTCAACCAATCCAACCCACACTGGCCCAGCTAGACATCGCAGCACACAATGGCCCAGCCTAAGCCGATCAAGCGAAACGACCTCACAACACACAATGGCCAGTACCAATCACAACAACACACGGCCCAGAGCTAACAATCACAACATCAAAATTACAACACAGCACTGGCCAACGGCTACCAATCACAACACACACTGGCCCAAATAACCAATCACAACATATTTCGTATTTCAGGAAGTTGGGGAGGGGATCATTTGAAACAGGAACTATTCGAGGGGCACCGTTGTTTTTTCATGCCAGAACTGGGCGGATGAGAGAGGTGTTGTGAATGTAAATATTATGTACTTGTTATGGAAATGTAAAATATGTGAAGAATAATGTGTTTTTCGAACAACCTAGGTATGAGAGCCTGTTCTAGTACACCCCCAAAACAAAATCAAGACTTTGTAAAAGAGATTAATAGGACCCCTTTAAGAAACACAATAGCGAAGCCCAGTCCATGTGACAGAAGTAGTATAAGTAACCCAAAAGTAATGTAATGCATGATTTTCCATTTAAAAAAGTAAATAACAGGACAACACAAATTAGTTATTTTTGTATGGATGGGAACGCATATGGTATGCATTAATTTAAAAAGTAACTTTCCCAAAACTGAAAAGGAAAGGGGGGGAAGTTTAGTTTTTTTGTTTGGCTGCTATGCACTGAAGTGATCGATGCACGATTCACCTGCTGGGAAGCCGACAAAACAGCCGAAAAAAAAAGCTAAGAATTGGTTAGGCTAATTTCCTCCAATGGTAAATGAAACATTGATGTAATGTCCAGCCCATTTCTCTGTGGAACCATTTAACTGTTAATTTCATTAAGTCTAGCGTCACCTTACCGAACGCATTAAAATAGCACTAAAAAGTCCATTATATTGCACTAATTACACTTACTCTTGCTGCTAACCCGGGGTGGACCAACTTGGCCCTTCCAGGGCACTTTCCTGCAGAGATTAGCCCAACTAATAATCAAAACACCCTGAACAGCTCATCAGTGTCTTCAAGACTGACTAGAAAGTACAGGCCGGTGAGTTTTTATCAGGGGTTGGATGCAAATCTCTGGCAGGAAATGGCTGGAAGGCAAGTTGCCCATACAACCCCTCTAGGACACCTTGGCAGGGAAGTCGCATTGGCTAGTACAAATTTTTTAGTTTAACTCGCAAGACTGAGGTAGTATATATATATTATATATATGGTATATAGTAAGATATCTATACTATATATATATCTAATATATCTATATATATAATAATATATTACGTGTATGTGTGTGTGTGGGTTGTGTGTATATGGCTCTATAGTAGTCAACATTGAAGCTGGATCACAACACAACAATCAATGTTGTCCTAAGACAAAAAGAACGACAGTTTGGTGTAGGTTGAGGACAACTTGATAAAGGTTTGAGCCACTTCACTGGTGAGTTGGTGGATAGAGTTTTAACTGAACTTCGACTGGTGCTGGTGCGTTTTGGTCATTCAGTGTGTCTGTACAAAAAAAAAAAATCGGGAAAAAACTATCAAAAATAGGATAGTATAATAATGATCCGATATGTACTAATAAGAATGCTATAAAACGCAACAAGGCAAGAGCTACTGGAAGTTCTGAGATATTAATCAGGTTGTGTGAAGGGCCCCGAACTGATTCGACTGGAAATCCAAAACAGCGACCATACGAGGGTGCGGGAGCCAGCAATGGATTTGCTGTTTGGCATCGTTCCACCCATAGCGGAGAAGGCAATAGTTCTTGAACGATGAAGATCCAAAGGACTCGTTATTTGACAGGCAAATACAACAAAAATATCTCTCTCGCCCTCGCTCGTCTTGCGTGTGTGTGACAACAAGAGCTCTAAGCCAGTGAAGTAGTAGAGCGACGGCGAGCGGCGTTCTCACACTAGAGTTATATTATATTATATTTTAGTAAGGTTATACGTGAAAAAATTTCCCGGTGGTGACAGGGTATTTTTTTTGGGACTTATTACTCACAAACCACACACTTCAACGCACCCACACACCCTACACACACACACACACAGTCAACTCACACACACTTCACACTCTCTCACCACACCCCACACACAGCACCAAAAACCACCTCAGCTCTCTCTCACCCACACACACAAACACACACCACTCTCTCTCTCTCTCTCACACTCACACGCACACACACACACAAACGACAACAACGACACACGTCTCTCTCGCTTCTCTCTCTCTCGCTCTCTCTCTCTCTTTCTTCATCTACTCTCTCTCTCTCTCTCTCTCTCCACACTCACACACACACACGCGCAAACGACACACACACACACAAACACAAACTCACAAGCCCTTGCAAGAGATTGGCGGATACATTGGGACTACGGTTGATCATATCAATTTATCCCGCCGCACCTGTCTAGCGTAATCACCAGCATGTCTGTCTGACATGAATGCAGATATCTGAGAGGACAGCTCACTAACACCACGCGCTTGCCTGTATGGATCAGTGGGTTCGTGACGTGGGTTGTGAGGTTTGGGGGAAGGCTGATCGAGATCGTTGTCATGTTTTGTTTGTGCGCACTGGGGAAACCGCTTTGCATGACTGACCTCGCCCCGGGTTTGACCGCGGCCTTACACTTTCGTGGTTTCGCTGGAAGTGCACCGCGCACTGCTATTGACTGAGTGGGATATCTACAGCTAGCATGTTAACCATCTGCAGTAATCCTGTGTAATGATAAAGTTCCACTAGTAGTATTAATATGCTCGTTTATACACACCATGTACCTTAGTACAGTGCTTTAGTTCATATCTTGGAACATCACGCAGCTGTTTCGTGTTTTCGTCTGATTTTGTGTAAAATCATCTGACTGACCGGTTTCTCTCGATCCAATGCGACCAGCCGGGAAACGCATGCCGTCTGGCTCCAGGCGCGTGTCAAGAGACCGGACGGTCAGCTGAGTGCAGTGTATTGTTGGCCCCTCACGTTCCCCGCCCGTCGCTAGCAACAAACGTGAACTGACGTAGGGACACTGTGCTATCAATCCACAGTAGCATGCGAATTCAAGATCTCTCGAGATGAGTTCTGCTCTGCCAAGAGTCTTTCTTGTTGCTCACCCTAGCATGCCATCCTCCCCTTTTGTTGGTTCGTTTCCTCATTTGGACGCCCTCCTTTTTTACTAACTGTCTTTGCCGCTGTATTGTCTCGGCTCTGACGAACCCCATGGTGCCCTGCTGATAACTGTTCCCTGACTGTACTCCGTCCCTTATGTGACTCATTGGGTGGCAAATGGTAATAACCAAGAAGTTTCTCAAAAGATCAAATCAGCTGGTGAATGGGATTGACGTCTTTTATTTATTTTTTTGTCGTGTTGGAAAAACTTGCACACATACAGAAGTGAAATTGCCTTAGCCATAGTAAAATCACTAACACACAGCCTTGTGTGGCCTATTGCTTTTGTAAAACAGCAATGTGATAAAAGACACAGTAAATATCTGTTATAATGCTAGTTAGGTGTTGCAGGTATTCATGCATGCATAAAATTGGTCAAATGTGTATAGTATGCATACTGCATACTTTAAATTTGCTTCTGTTGCTGCCCTCTCACTGATTTGTTAAACACCATAGTGTTGCTATGAAGCTTTCATGTTGTGGTATTTTCCAGTCAGCTGTGAACAGATTTGCTGTGATCAGTGAAGCTTAACGTGGAGCAGGTGGCAGCTTTATGAGATGAATGTATTTGACGTCCTGCCTGTTCCTAAACATAGGCCTGACAATCATTCATACAATCAGTAAGCTTTATATTTTTCAGGGTGGGAAGTTAGATGATCTATGTAAGTTTTCAGGGTGTGATTTGCACCAAATATATGTAACACACTGTTATGCCACGAATATAGACAGTTGTTTAGAATTTCATTAGCCAAGTGTCATTATAAATATTAAAATAAGTTGAAGTTATAGTTAGTTATGAGTGTGGGGAAGAATAGTGGTTTGGGTGGAATTATACTCAAATACGAAGGTTTATGTTGTGCTGTCTGTGCGATTGTAGTGGCGAAATTGGCGAAGGAATTGACCTATCGGTAAGACCCTCCCCTCAAACGCAGATGAGCCAATGGCAATCGAGTATCAGTTGCACGGGAAGTGGAACTCGGACATCTTTAGGTTTCAGAGCCATAGAGAAACACTGGAAGATGTGAAGCTCTCATTGGTTTGACGGTGTATATGCTACAAAAATAGAAAGACCGATGTGCTGGGTACGGTAAAACGTTCCAGTATCCCTGAGAGGAAGGCCAAATGTAATTTATTTTTATTCATTCATAAATCCAACCAAAACAGAGTATAAAATAGTTCCCGACGCTTCAACCCCAGGTCAGCAATGAAGCGAACGTTCATTTCGGTTGTCATACACTCATTAAGTTACCTCTCATTGCCAAGGCAGAACGAGGAATGTCATCGATGGCTTCAGCCAGTATTCTATGGCTCAAACTGAGCTAACGGTCAAGTTAGTGAGGTAAGGCTAACCGTACAAACCTAAATAGGCAGAACTGTATCAGTCATGTACCGTGCAGTGAAAGTCACAAAAACACATAAACGAAGAGTCTATCGTAGAGTGACTCTCAATACTTAAATAGGGTTAAATGCACATCAAAGGGGTCATTTATGCGATTTCAAGTGTTGCTTTCTCCTTGGCGTGTACAAGCTGATGTGAATAGATAAGGATCCTTGAGTTGCACAGATCGTCTCCAAAAACCAAAGAGAATTCTTTATCAAAGTACAGACTGCCAAGCACTCCATAAAAAGGCTAGTTTAACACGCCCCCACATATCTACGTCATTATGTGGAAATATTTGCATAATGCCGTCCAAATGTGCATGCAAAGAAAGAAGGGGTGGTTTCAGTAACCGGAGTTAGTGTTGATGCAGCATGTCAGGGAGAGCTGTGTGTTTCTAGACGAAAGCAAAAGCACTTTATTTGGTCTTCCGGAAGTAGACGCATTTAGGAATCTTTAAGATCACTTACAACAGAACAGCAACGCATTTTATGGATACGACGTTCGTGAACCTAGGAGAGGAGGTTAATTCGTGAACTTTGCTATGACAATCTGGCGCTTTGAATCAGCTACTGTTTTGTTATTAAATTAAGTATTTGCTATTGACTGTTCAAATGAGGAGTTTTGCACATTGTGTGTGTGTGTGTGTGTGTGGGTGTGAGAGAGAGAGAGGGAGATGGGGAGCGAAGTGAGAGAGAGGGAGGAGGAGAGAGAAGAGAGGGGGAGAGGGGCGAGAGGGAGAGAGTAAATGAAGACGTGAGAGATGCGAGCTTGAGCGAAGAGAGACAATGGCGAGAGGACGAGAGAGAGAGAGAGAGAGAGATCGATCACAGTAGAGTCAGCTGTCTTAACCGCGGCTTGTTTACTGCATCATTACTGTGTCTGTTCCTCTTTCGGGCTTGAACTGAAGGTAAAACTAATGACATTATTTACTTTATTTACATTTATTTTGAAAGATGAAGCTGGCGATTATGGTAAGGGGCGTTACATTTCCGGAGTGCTTGCGGTGTTCGGCCAATCAAAATGCACTGGGTCAGCTGTCCAATCAGAGCAGACTGCGCTTGTCGGGAGGAGGGACTTTGTAGAAAACGAAGCGTTGAGAGGCGGGGCATAGAGGACCTACAATCATGTACATTATTTGAAAGATAATGTGTTTTTGAACATTAAAGCACGTCAAATAGTCGGTCACAATAATGTCTTGTAAACAGAAATATAGGACCACTTAGATTGAATCTTACTCTCAGTGTCGAAACAGGTTGATCTGGGTGTGTCATTGCGATAGGACGACCGGAAACAACTCTCCCGTTTGCATTAAGATTGTATTTTTTCTATTATTATTAATCTATTTTCTCTATCCCCTCCCTGGATATTTAAGTCCACTTGAAGGTCCATCAGACAAACACTGAGATTGGAAGGTTTTCACACTGACAGCTGTCATTGTATGACAGTTAGCAACTCTGTTTGTTTGTCTGAGTGAGCGACAGTAACTAAGGGGGGCGGGGCTTATCAATAGGTCAATTGAGCAACATTTCTACAAAGTAACACTTGCACAGCACAAGACTACACAATCTAGTGTACTTGCTAGTGTACTCTATCACTCAACCAAAAATGCTGAAAGTTCACTCGACTACACGCCACATCTGGATATATACCCAGTCATAATGCTCCTCTCTGTCTTATAACATCTCTCTTAAACAGAATTATGCTTACCACTAGTGATCAGCTCTTCGTGATAAGATCCAGGAGTTTGCACTTTTGCATCGTTGATGTGTTGATGTATTGTTGCGAATCATGTAAAGCAACAAAAGGCAAGAATGACTTCATCATTTAGATTGAAAATAATGCACAAATCAGTGATGTTTCACGCAAGTGAGGTTTTCTAGCAGAAGTGTGTTTATGAATTCCTCACTGTCATGCGTTCACATTATACAGAAGACATTTTAAGAAAGTTTTTTTTAGTTAAACATTATTTCTTTTTTACTGACACAAAAATGACTAAACATTGATATCAATCCCATTTATGGTGAGGCGATGCAGCTGCTGGCAAACAATCAGAAGAGTGCTATGCAGTTAAGAAAGAGGCCACAGGATGTTGTGAAAGGGGTCTTCCTGTCTCAGAAAGAGAGAAAGAGAGAGACTGTATTGAAACAGACAACTCTGTGTGACATAAACAACTTATATTGATAACAACAAGACATATTCTTGATCACATATGTGACCCTGGACCACAAAACCTTCATTGTTTTGCTCCAGGTAACATATTATATTGTTATTCAAACTATAGTTGCTCGGAATCTATACAGTAAAAGATGTTATAAAGAACCGGTAGTCTTTAAAACTGTGTTTCTGTATCAGTTGTAACAGAATCTCATCGTCGAGGCGTGTAAATGATGATGCTGGAAATAATATCTTGTTATCGTGCAGTGAGCTGAAGAGAGAAGGCTCCAGAGCAAACGGAGAGGCGCTCGGGAGGAAGAGATCCCGCATGACCGAGAGACTTGCTGAAGACTTGGACAGCTCGATGGAGATCGCCGAGGAGGACGATGAAGACTACGTCAGTTCACTTACTTTTGCTCTTCATCTTTTGTTTTCAGATTTCTCTGGCTGGTTTTATGTAGCAGTGACGTGTGGGTAGGAAAGAAAGAGGTTATTGTGGCGAGAACATTTTTTAACAGTCCCTAAAATCGAGTGCCATTATTTTCTGGCTGCAGCCTCAAAAGACTCAGAACATCGTAATGATACACATGTAAACCGGTACACATCTGCCTTTTTAAACACTAGTACCTGTGGTACCTGTACACAATACTGGTCAGTGTTGATAAACAAGAGTAATTTCGTTTCAGAATAATTAAAAAAATCTCTTTCTTCTGCATAATTAATCTTTGCCTTGTTAAAAACAATATCTAAACAGCCTTAAAATGAGATTTGCTCGTAAAGCTAAAGGTGTTGCATTACATGAGGGCATGTGTTTGCTTCCTGACAGATCACACACAAGCTGATCTCATACAGTAGATCTCATATGAAAAGATGTCAGGATGATACAGTGATCTGTATGTTTCTGTTCTGGAAGCCCGCAGATTTCACATTATGTCCTGTGTTGTGTGTGTGTGTAGTGTGTGTGTGTGTGGGTGTGTGTGTGGAACAGGAAGATAAAGAAAGCAGCGACCAGGCACGTGGGTCGACGAGGAGTGCCCAGGAAACGCAGAGAATGCCGCGCTGCTCAGTACAGTGAAACCACAAACACACACACACATATGGGCTGTGACACCTATAGGGACACTCTATGAATCCTGCGAATTGTTTCCCATTATGCGGCGGTTCCGTAGAGGCAAAATGCGCGTGGTGTAGGCGATCATACCTGAGGCATGAAGAGCCTCGCTGCCCCCCCAGTAAAACTCGTCAAAGGGAGACAACACACGCTACATGTTCAGTTGCCACGGTTATGAAAGAAACTACCTTTGATTTCCAACGTTGCTTTCATACAGGAAATCTAGTGATTGCAACCAGTATAGATTGTTTGTTGATATGGATATATTTTTGAGGGCCTCAAGCATTAATCACTTATTATACGTGCGATTTATTAATTAATCCGCGTATCACATTTGCTGTAAATTACCCCAAAAGATCATTTGAAGTCCTTAATTGTGTACATGAAATGAGCATGAATAGACATTGCAAACATAGGTCTAGCTTAGAAATACATATTTTATTTGATTCAACAAATTTTTTTTTAAAACCCATAAACTTTTAACTAACACGAGCTGTTTTTTTTTTTCTAAGCTGCAGAGCTGAATTGGAATTTGGATAGGTTACAGACCATTTGAGTGCAGCTCCAACACAGTTGGTTACCAACCTACTTAAAAAAATATTGTCTTTTATGTGCTGCAAAAGACAAAGGCTATAGGTTTGACATGACACAGGCTACGAAATTATGACAGAATTTTCATTTTTAGGTGGACATTTTTTTTTTTTTTGTAATTGATATTGAAATACAATTTTTTTTAAACAAAATAGACTTTTAGAATAAGACCGTAAACTGCCAGTGGGTGGCGGTTGGGTCTTGATTAATGAGTAAGTCATTGAGTCATTCATTCATTTGATTCGTTTAAAATGTCCTGATTCATTCAGGAATGAAGTAAACGGCTCTCTTTATGCATGGACCATTGAATCTTTTTTCACCTGATTCATTCAAAACATGGATTCATTCAGAAACGAATCACCTCTGTTTGTTGCTCGAGAAGCCCAACATTCTTCTGTTGCTTTAATAGTATATTATTTGGTTGGCAAAATTGAGCTAAACAGACAACATTGTGTCTAAAATAACACTATATTAACTTATTATTTATTGAACTGTTGTATGAAATCAGTATCACATTTGAACTTGTCCTATTAAGGACAAAAACATATGATATTGCTCTCGTTGCTTGCATAATATTACTTAACTATATCATATTATATGAATATGAGACAAAATCTCATGCAGGGGCATTTTTGCCCCAATCTCTAGAATTGTAGAGCATATAACTGCATTCTATAGGCTCCATCACTGCATCATGTTCATCACCAATCAACGGTGGTCACAATCTTCACTGCATTTCCTGCTGCTACTGCAGCCTTTCAGAAAAAAGAGCCTCTTTGCATGCTGCAGATTGGAAACCGTCTGCCAATTGTGCCGTGACCTTCTCCTGGACACTTCAGTGCTTAAAACAAAAAAAGCAATTTCCCTGAAATAGTGACACACTAGATCTACATTTAGGGACCGTATTAATGTATTTTGTTCCCTTCAATTTATTCTTTACATTTTCTGCTTTTGGTCTTAAAAAGTCTTAAGAAAACCCTGCAGAAACCCTGTAATAAATGTGCAAAGTTATCACAGTTTTGTCACTATGGGGTATGAAGTGTACCATTTTAGCATAAGGTTGTGACATAAAATGTAAAAAAATGAGGGGCCGGAAAAAAAAAAAAAAAATTATTTTTTTCTGATACACTGTAAGAATAAGCAGCCTCGTATTTAGTGAACATTGTTTGCTGAGTGCTCTCGGAGCTGTATACGGAGTGATAACTGTCTCTCTCTGGTGTGTGTGTGTGGTGTGTGGTGTGTGTGTGTGTGCGCAGTATCAGTCGTTTCCGCAGAGTAAGAGTGGCTTTAGGGTTGGCATGAGACTGGAGGGTATCGACCCTGAACACCCATCCATGTACTGTGTCCTCACCATCGCTGAGGTAACTACCAAATCTGAAGTACTGTCTAAATAGTCTGTAAATGTTGTAACATGCTATTTTAAAGTCATGTTACTTTCCACCTTGTGGCGGTATTGTGCATATTTGCAGGTGTTAGGGCATCGAAACAGACTGCATTTTGATAAGTATTCGGACTGCTATGACTTCTGGGTAAATTCCAGCTCTCCTGACATTCACCCAGTGGGATGGTGTGAGAAAACCGGACACAAGTTGCATCCACCTAAAGGCAAGAAACACCAGCGATTCAAAGAACACCCACAATTCAGTTTAAGCATGCAATGGCCAAATTCTAGTTGAGATGAATTGGTTCTGTTTTGCATGTAAAATTCTACATATTTTTTCACTTAGATTACTAAAGTGTAGCAGTATGCACTCTTGTTCCTCACATGGCTTGTGTGTTTTTTTGTGTTTCTGTAGGGATGAAGGATGAAGAGTTTAGCTGGTCCTCTTACATCAAACTAAATAAAATACAGACGGCACCCAAAGCCCTCTTTCAGAACCAGAACATGGTGAGAGCATCACATGACTCCAGATGAAGCCACATGAAATGTGTCCCATCTTCCCCTAGATGGCAGTGCTTCACTTCATGTAATAAAGCACTTAAACTAGTTCAAATCAAAGAAGACATCCACAGCACATTTAACCTACATTAAACACTTCACTTATATGTAACCCTGGAGCACAAAACCAGTCTTAAGGGTCAATTTTTCAAAATTTAGATTTATACATCATCTGAAATCTGAATAAATAAGCGTCCATTGATGTATGGTTTGTTAGGTACAACCATTGTTTGAGAGACAACTCATGACAAATGGGTGCAAAAAAATCTAAATATTGAGAAAATCATCTTTAAAGTTGTTCAAATGAAGTTCTTAGCAATGCATATTACTAATCAAACATTAAGTTTTGATATATTTACAGTAGGAGATTTACTAAATATCTTCATGGAACATGATCTTTACTTAATATCCTAATGATTTTTGGCATAAAAGAGAAATGTATAATTGTGACCCATACAATGTATTGTTGGCTATTGCTACAAATATCCCCCAGCGACTTAACACTGCTTTTGTGCTGCAGGCTCACATATTATTTAACAGTAACAGGACATAGATACAAGGGAAACGGAATATTTAGTTAAAACTTGACTTGATTTTAGCATCAGGATTTTATTGCATCATGAAATGCTAAGATATCATTGTTTAATACAATAATTTAGGTTGCAAGTTATTAAAATTGAATGGATAAGCTGTGTTTTTCAGACCGTGACGCCATCAGGTTTTAGGGTTGGTATGAAGCTGGAGGCCATCGATAAGAAGAATCCCTCGTTCATCTGCGTCGCCACGATTACAGACATGGTGGAGAGTCGATTCCTGGTGCACTTTGACGACTGGGATGAAAGTTATGACTACTGGTAAATTCACATCTTTGAATTCCTGTCTTTATGCTTTGATCCTGCTCTGCCTTTCCCTGAAACGGAACAATATTTTTTATCTTTGGAAAGGATCATATTTTAAGACTTTCTATAGATTTCTATCAATACAAAAACTTGTAAGATGGTAATTGCTTATGCATTTACATGGCCACATAGATGTCGCTTAAGGCTGATTGTTGAAGCATTACTCCTAAACCAGTATGTGTCGTTACAGCAAAGTACTAAAAGTGATTTTTGTTTTACTCAATAAGTCTAATTCTTACTCTGTAATTGAAATTCTGGTAGTATCACTCAGTTTGAGCTATTCTCTTAATTTGACCACGATCACACATAGTTATAAACATATTAATAACCCGAAACATTATTCATCTTTTGTGCCAAACCTGACACTTTCCAAAATGTTAAAACCCCAAGTATGAATATTTATTACCTTCTTGTTTAAAAAAAAAAAAATAAAAATACTAATAAATATAATAGAGTTATCACTTTTGAACCAATATGAGTGTGAACATATACATATACATGAACAATACAATACTGAAAAAGTATAGGAAAACTAACATCTGTTGAAGCCATGTGGTCTAAAAACAAAATAAAATCATCATATTTTAATTTGAACTCCTGCTCATACAAATTGGCTGAAATGCTGATGAAATTGATGAAACTGAACAGGCTTAAATACGTTTTTTTTTTTGCTTAAAACAGTCCACAAAAGTACCGTAAAAGGGCCACTAAGATTGAGTTATTGTGACCTATCGAGGAGTAACTAAGTCCGGAGTGAAGGACAACAAATTGTGGCATATCCTCGAATATCTTACGAAGTGAATCAGGTTATCATCCCTGTGCTCATGATAAATGTTCCGTCTCTGTGATGTGAGGGTGCTGTGGGTGCTGTGGGTGGATGGGTGTGTGTGTGCATTTTTGTGACAAATGGGGACATAAATTTGTATAATGACAAAGGTATAACAGGTATTACAAGGAGAAGCTGACTTATGAGGACATTAACCCATGTCCCCATTTTTCAAAACACTTATAAATCACACAAAATGGAGTGTATTGAAATCGGGAATAGCAGAACGAGTCTCGCTTGGGAGAGGATAGTTTTAGGGGTAGGGTTGTGAAGTGTCGGGCAAATAGGAATATACGGCTCTGGTACAGTAAAAAACATTACAACTGATGGAGAGTCCATAAAACCAATAATAAAACAAACATCCTGGTGTGGGTGGAGAGAGGCAGAGTGCTTAAATGCACATCAGTTTACTAAAGGAAGGCAGAAGGCACATGAGTAACAACACACACACACACACACACACACACACACACACAGACAGTGTCTTCATCTCAAATCACACAATCACATCTGACATCTCTGTGCATTGAGCCACAGCGCCTCCTGAACATCTCATCACCACATTTGTTTCACTTTATTCAAACAAATTATTTCAGGAGTTCAGGAGAATTGGTGCCTGTTTCAGTACATAATTCTGTTTTAGCCATCTTATCATCAGAAACGCATCAGATGTTGAGGGTTACGAGCAATCTGGGGCTGGTCAGCTTTACTCCAGCACTGCTGAAATGATTGTTAGATCACTCATTCTCAACTAGTTTTGCTTCAGGATCGAGTAGAGACCCAACACCGCTCCACAAATGTGTATCCTACTAAAACAATCAAAATGTCCTTAAAATCCAATATTGAAATGTATTAACATTGCCTGCGGAAACATAACGAAATACAACATTTGATGCTTTCATGCTTTTGGGAGACAATAGGAAAACCACAGGAAAATAAGTAATTATGATGCGTACAATTAACGTAGACAGTCAAACGACGAAAGATCAATTTCGCTTCCCTTTTAAAAGTTGATGAGTGTTTGTTTGTGTCTTACCTGCACATGATTATTTGGTTCTGATTTATCAGAATAGTTTTTCCCTTCTGTCTGTGACTGTCAGATGTGTGCACCATTTTTTGGATTGTCACCGACTAGCGCAGATGGATTGCAAAGCCGTGTTAATTTGTGTGTATTTCATTGTATTTTAATGCATGCATTGTCTGTCCCAAACAAGATAAGAATTTATAAAAGAGCTCAATTTTAAGGGGGAAATGGATTCAGGGTTTTTGAAACATTGCATGAAATGCATGAAATAGATTATTTTGCCAGTTGCATTAAATTGCATTTGTGTATTTCTTCTTTTCCGTAGGTGTGATGCAACGAGTCCTTTTATCCATCCAGTTGGCTGGAGTCAAGAGAACGACAGGACCCTCACCACCCCTCCAGGTGATGCAACACGTCAACACAAATATCACAGATCATTTTTTTGAAAAATGTACAAAAAAAAACAGATTTTCAAAACACTATTTTGCAATTGCCTGCTTTAGAAGTAGCCTATTCCTTTGTTAGAAAGAGCTTGTGAAACGAAGAAGGAAAGTTCAGGTCTGTGTGTTGTATTTTTGAAGCTCATTAATTGCGGATCTCCGATAATATGCAGTACGATGTTAGGTTTTTGTGCTGGTTTAGAGCTTAGCATGTGAAAGCCATCATTCCAGCTGAAATGCAGACTAGCTTCAAAGCGTCTTCAGAGGGACTTCAGCATGAGGACGTGGTCTAGAGCAGTGGTTCTCAACGTTTTTTGAGTACTGGACCCCCATAATATCTCAAACCAACCACATGGATCCCCGCCCCCCATTGATATTGACGTGTTTTTGTGCTGTCCATTTTTCTTAGCTCTTCTGGTGTCAGGTCCACTGATAGATGGCCTATCAAGCCACCTGTCCATAGGCTGGTCTTGTTAACTATTTTTTTTATTTAGCGATATATTGCCCTAGAAATAATTGCGAGAAACAATATTATTGTCATTTTATGACCATTTTATGCCACTGACTATATAGTGATGTTTCAGTATCAGCGCTGGGCTGTCAGGCATTGTTACACCAGCAGGTGGCGGCAATGGATTGACTTTACGAGTGAGTCATCATTAAAAAAACATTCATTCAAGGGATACACTTAAAAATGCTGATTTATTCATGAATGAAACAAGGTGTTGACATTAATTTACTTTGAGTGCCAGTTTACAAGGCTCAATCAACAATCAACGCATCACATGGGTTACAGTGAAGCTGATATTTCACTTCATAGAGAACAATGCCATTGATTCAGTGTACTGAACAGCGCTGACGACAGTCGTGGGAAATCCCCTTAAATGCTGAAAGGATACAACGACACAGATATCGCTTTCTCACAACTGATGGCAAACTGATTTTTTCATGATTATATGAGTTGACCTGAAGAAAGACAGACCCAGGTATTCACACACCCTTAGTTCTGCTGATGCTGTCACCTGCCTCTCTCACACTCAATTAAATTTAATTCAATTCGTGCTTTATTGGCATGACAGTTGTTACAATGTATTGCCAAAGCATAGTGTTACATTGAAGCTAGAACAGATCTATTAAAGAAAACCGAAGCATGTGAGAGTGATTGAATTTAGTTTTTGGTTTTCTTCGACAGTTCATGGTTATAATAATAAAACATTTTTTTTAATGATTCTACGGACCCCCTGCAATTATGTGACGGACCACTAGGGGTACACTGGTCTAGAGGATGACGTGTGTTTATGCTGACCTGACTTCAGACTTCTGCTGGGGATTCAGATGTATATTAGTAACTCTGCACCAGGAAAATCACAAGGACATATTGTATATAGTTCTTTATCACACAGTCCTCTGCAAGTCAGTTGTTGAATCAGGGTTTCTGCAGGTCTTAATTCACCCTTCCACAAATTAAAAAGTCTTAAATTGGAGCAGAAAGTCTTAAATCTATAGTCATGGAATTAAATGTTGTATACACTGCTAAAAACGCAGTATCTTCCTCAGTATTTTGTTTTGTTTTTCATTACAAATATTGAAACATCCTCAAATCAAGATACATTTACTTGAGATGCAAAGTAAAGATACTAAGTCTTGTTTTCTGAACAAAATTAAGTGAATTTATGCTTAAAACAAGAACAAATGTCTATCTGTGGGGTTAAAAAACTTGTTTTCCTTTGAATTAAGTAGATTTTTCTAAGCCCACTGGCAAATATTTACCTTTTTTTAATCATAAATTCACTTCATGTCCACCTTGTGTGTGTGTGTGTGTGTGTGTGTGTGTGTGTGTGAAATGAAGTAAAAAGTAATGTATATTGGTTGTTGTATTTTCAAGCTTTGAAGTCTTGCTAAAAATGATTGTGTGCTGCTTAGACATCTACATTTAGAGACCATATTGACGTATTGTGTTCCCGTTAATTTATTGCTTACATTTTCTTTAATTGGTCTTTAAAAGGGCTTTAAAAAGTCTTACATTTACGTTCATAAAACTTGCATGAACTCTGTTGTATTTAACATAATTTCTGATTTGATTGTCATTCCTAATGTTTCATGGGACGAAGCGAGTAGTTCATTCTCTTATAAAAGATGTCCATTCGTTTTTATTTATTTATTTGTAACAATGCTTAATGTTGTCTCTAGTTCAGCAGGTAGCGGACCAGCCTCAAAGCCCACTTTTAGGATTGTCCCATTTTCAAAATGATCTCATAATACACCATAAAAACCAGTGAGCACTGGGAAATATCATGTTTTCATCAGTCCCTCAAACCTCACTCTCTCCGTGCCGTAGGATACCCTGATGTGAAGAACTTCTCCTGGGAGAAATACTTGGCAGAGACCAGCTCATTACCAGCTCCTGCTCGAGCCTTCAAAGTGGTGAGTGCATGTGCTTCTTGCCAAACATCTGCAGGTCCTCTGAGAGACCCGAGGTGCCTGAACAAGCCTCTCTCGGCCTCTCTCTGCAGAAACCTCCTCACAGTTTCCAGCTCAATATGAAGTTGGAGGTGGTCGACAAGAGGAATCCTGCTCTGATCCGAGTGGCCACAGTGGTTGATACAGACGACCATCGACTGCGGGTGAGAAACTATATTTTGCACACATAATGCTGTCTCAGCGTGAATTTCCACGTTGGTCCAGACCGGTCAGCTGGTTGACCTTTTTTTAAAGCCTGATGTATGAAATAATAGTCAAAAAAAATAATAGACCAGTCTATTGAACCTGTAGACAAAATATTAAAAAAGAAAATTTGTTTTATGTTGTTATAGACCTATCTAGGGTGGCCACTTGGATATTTCTCTGTTGCAAGACAGTAGGATAAATTTAAAAACATGCTTTAAATCATCAATAAGCTTTGCTGATGGTGACCAGCTCTGTGACTGGCACTCCGTTTGCACAGGTTCGATTGATGCAATGTAATTCACTCTAAAGGACCTATTCAGTCTACTCCGTATAATAAACTGAGTAACAGGCAATGCAATGTATTTGAGCAAATGTAATTAGTTACTGTAAGAATCTTTTCGGTTACTTTGTAGTTTTACTGAGTATCAAAGATATCAGCAACTTTTACTCTCTACTTGATAGCATTTTTGAGTAAGTGTATGTACTCTTTAATCAATACCATTTGTGAGATGAATGCAGCTTGTAGCATGGCACGAACGTTTATTTCTGCTACAAAAGAAGTGATATCGCCATCTACAGGTTATTGAAGATACGATATCTTGTGCGTTTTGCCCTTACTCACCCAAACTCATCAACACGACTGCTTTACATGAACGTGAGTGCATTAGCAGCTAGTTATGAATCGCCCCAGCGTTCATTTATAGAGAGGACTGGCGGGAACTTCTTGAAGGATCTGCTGAAACCCCTTTTGCTCTTTCTGAGCTAAACTCAGACTTCAGTGTTTGTAGACGTTTAAGAGGCTGTTGTGTCGACCTTCATTTATTGCAATTTTGAGCTGTTTTATAAAATAAACGTGTTTGCTCTCCTCACAGATCAGCTGTTTCTTGTTTTTCACTGGCTTTTCTCTTAGCTGTTGAGGACTAGTGCATCTTTGATCCTTCATTTAGTGTGAGTGATATATTGGAATTGGTGACTTGTAACTTGTAATGGAGTCTTTTTCAGTGTAAGGTATCTGTACTTTTACTCAAGTATGATTTTCAGGTACTTTTTACACCTCTGGTAACAGGCTAGTTAGTAAAAATCACATTTTATGCTAAAATAAATGTCCTTAAGTAGTGACTATGTTCCTTTATTAGACTATGCAAACATTAAATGTATTTTACTGGATTCAGTGCATCTTGAACTTGTATTTTTTTCTTGGATCTGGCAGCTTCGATCAGGATGTTCTTATAAAGTATGTGTCTAGCTGAAGTCCTGGCTGGTGTAGCTGTATTTAAAGACTTTTGATGAGGTCCACACTGAATCCTTTGCTCCGTCCAGTTGTCATCAGTGGAAAAAAATCCTCTCTGTGAATGCGTTGGTTGGTTATTTTCCCCACTCTCGCTACAACATGACGGCTGCGCAAATGGATTTTTAAATGACAATCACATTTTTTATTATGATATTTCTTATTGTGGATTGTAAATTATCAGAAAATCGAATCAGAATCAGAATGAGCTTTAT
The DNA here is from genome assembly GCA_018155175.1 of Sinocyclocheilus anophthalmus. NCBI lineage: Eukaryota > Metazoa > Chordata > Actinopteri > Cypriniformes > Cyprinidae > Sinocyclocheilus > Sinocyclocheilus anophthalmus. Next base: position 95,808 of record JADLZN010006237.1, on the reverse strand, counting down.
TGCCAGGTATGTTTACACATACGAGGAATTTGTTTTCGTGACAGAAGAATAGAACAAGTAGAATTTTGTTTTTTTTTTTAAGGACTCAGAACATATAATGGACAATTGTGTGTGCAGGTATATTACAAGGTATATACAGTGGGGAAAAAAAGTATTTAGTCAGCCACCAATTGTGCAAGTTCTCCCACTTAAAAAGATGAGAGAGGCCTGTAATTTTCATCATAGGTATACCTCAACTATGAGAGACAAAAAATCCAGAAAATCACATTGTAGGATTTTTAAAGAATTTATTTGCAAATTATGGTGGAAAATAAGTATTTGGTCAATAACAAAATTTCATATCAATACTTTGTTATATACACTTTGTTGGCAATGACAGAGGTCAAACGTGTTCTGTAATTCTTCACAAGGTTTTTCACACACTGTTATTGATGGTATTTGGCCCATTCCTCCATGCAGATCTCCTCTATAGCAGTAATGTTTTGGGGCTGTCGCTGGGCAAAACGGATTTTCAACTCCCTCCAAAGATTTTCTATGGTGTTGAGATCTGGAGACTGGCTAGGCCACTACAGGACCTTGAAATGCTTCTTACGAAAACACTCCTTCGTTGCCCGGGCGGTGTGATTGGGATCATTGTCATGCTGAAAGACACAGCCACATTTCATCTTCAATGCCCTTGCTGATGGAACGAGGTTTTCACTCAAAATCTCACGATACCTGGCCCCATTCATTCTTTCGTTTACACGATCAGTCGTCCTGGTCCCTTTGCAGAAAAAAAAACCCCAAAAGCATGATGTTTCCACCCCCATGCAAGTAGGTATGGTGTTCTTTGGATGCAACTCAGCATCTTTCTCCTCCAAACACGACAAGTTGAGTTTTTCCACCACAACGTCTATTTTGGTTTCATCTGTCCATATGACATTCTCCCAATCCTCTTATGGATCATCCAAATGCTCTCTAGCAAAACTTCAGACGGGCCTGGACATGTAATGGCTTAAGCAGGGGGACACGTCTGGAACTGCAGGATTTGAGTCCCTGGCAGCACAGTGTGTTACTGATGGTAGCCTCTGTTACTTTGGTCCCAGCTCTCTGCAGGTCATTCACTAGGTTCCCACGTGTGGTTCTGGGATTTTTGCTCACAGTTCTTGTGATCATTATGACCCCACGGGGTGAGATCTTGCGTGGAGCCCCAGATCGAGGCAGATTATCAGTGGTCTTGTATGTCTTACATTTTCTAATAATTGCTCCCACAGTAGATTTCTTCACACCAAGCTGCTTACCAATTGCAGATTCAGTCTTCCCAGCCTGGGGCAGGTCTACAATTTTGTTTCTGGTGTCCTTGACAGCTCTTTGGTCTTGGCCATGATAAGGTTTGGAGTGTGACTGTTTGAGGTTTTGGACAGATGTCTTTTATACTGATAACAATTTCAAACAGATGCCATTAATACAGGTAAACGAGTGGAGGACAGAGGAGCCTCTAAAGAAGAAGTTACAGGTCTGTGAGAGCAGAAATCTTGCTTGTTTGTAGGTGACCAAATACTTATTTTACCGAGAATTTACCAATTAATTCTTTAAAAATCCTACAATGTGATTTTTTTCTGGATTTTTTTTCTCATTTGTCTCTCATAGTGGAGGTATACCTATGATGAAAATTACAAGCCTCTCTCATATTTTTAAGTGGGAGAACTTGACAATTGGTGGCTGACTAAATACTTTTTGCCCCACTGATATATATATTTTTTTTTTTGTACAGGTACTGTATATTAAGTGCAAATTTGAGGTGTAGACTAAGTATATGTGCTAGATAAATAAGTGTATGAGTGAATAAATAGAGTGTGTTCCATGGTTATTGTCAAGTGTTCATGAGATGGATGGCCTGGGGGAAGAAACTGTTCCTGTGTCTGGCCATTCTGGTGCTCAGAGCTCTGTAGCGTCAACCAGATGGCAACAGTTCAAAGAGGGAGTGTGCTGGATTTGAGGGTTGGGTTCAGAGTGATCTTGCCAGCCCTTTTGTCACCCCCCCCCCCCCCCCTCTGGATAAGTACAGTTCTGGGAGAGAAGGGAGGGTTGTACCAATAATTCGCTCAGCAATCCGGACTACCCTCTGTAGTCTTCTGAGGCCAGATTTGGTAGCTGAGCTGAACCAGACAGTTACTGAAGTGCAGAGGATAGATTCAATGATGGCGGAGTAGAACTATTTCAGCAGCTCCTGTGGCAGGTTGAACTTTCTCAGCGGGTGAAGGAAGTACAACCTCTGCTGGGCCTTTTGCACAATGGAGTCAATGTGAGTGTCCCAATTCAAGTCCTGAGAGATAGTGGTGCCAGGAACCTGAATGTCTCCACTGTCATTAACAGTGCTGTTCATGATGGTGAGTTGAGGGAGAGCAGGGGGGTTTCTCTTGAAGTCATCTGATCATTTCCACAGTTTTGAGCGTGTTAAATTCCAGGTTGATAAGACTGCACCAGACAGCCAGCTCTATAACCTCCTGTCTGTAAGCAGACTCGTCACCGTCCTGAATGAGGCCGAGGAGTGTGGTGTCATCTGCAAACTTCAAGAGCTTGACAGAGGAGTCTTTAGATGTGCAGTCATTTGTGTAAAGGGAGAAGAGCAGTGGAGAGAGAACACAACCCTGAGGAGCTCCAGTGATGATCGTACGGGTGCTGGATGTGTATTTTCCCAGCCTCTCTAGCTGCTGTCTGTCTGTCAGGAAGATGTTGATCCACTGACAGACGGAGGTGAGCACGGAGAGCTGAGATAGTTTGGGCAAGAGGAGGTTTGGGATCATGTTAAAGGCCAAGTTGAAGTCCACGAATAGGATCCTCACATAAGTCCCTGGTCTGTCTAGAGGTTGCAGAACATAATGGCTCCTCTCCTTAGTAGTCCCATGTGTTGACTGCATCATCACCAGACCTGTTTGCTCTGTAGGCAAATTGAAGAGGATCCAGCAAGGGTCCAGTTATGTCCTTCAGGTGGGCCAGCACCAGTTTGTCAAAAGACTTCATGACCACAGATGTTAGAGCAACAGGTCTGTAGTAATTAATCCAGTAATTTTGGTTTCTTTGGGAAGGGATGATGGTGGAGCGTTGAACATTGAGGGACTCGCACACAGCTCCGGTGATCTGTTGAAGATCTGTGTGAAGATGGGGGGCAGTTGGTCAGCACAGGATTTCAGACAGGCCGGTGTAACACAATCTGGGCCTGGTGCTTTTTTACTTTTCTGCTTCTGGAAGACCTGGCGCACCTCATCTTCACTTATCTTAATTTCAGGTGTGTGGGAGAGGGGGGTTGCTGGAGGTGTGTATGGTTGTGTGGAGAGGTGTTCAGGGAGGGTGTGGGGTGTCTTTTCAAACCTGCAGTAGAACTCGTTCAGATCGTCTGACAGGTGTTGATTCTCCACAGTGCTGGGGGATTCCCTTTCTTTCTTATCCGTAGTGTCTTGTAGTTGGTGATTTATTTTAGACTTTTCCACACTGATGCCAAGTCACTGGAAGAGAATTTAATCCTTATTTTTTCTGAATAATTCCTCTTTGCCACTCTGATCTCCTTTTCCAGTGTGTATTTAGCCTGTTTATACAAGACATTATCCCCCTTCCTGTAAGCATCTTCTTTGGCCTGAAGGAGCTGTCTGAGTTTTGCAGTGAACAATTGTTTGTCGTTGTTGTAGGTTAAATGATTCCTGGTAGGAATGCACATATCTTCAAACTGATATAAGATGTTACAGTCTCAGTGAGCTCGTCCAGATCGGTGGCAGCAACTTCAAAAACACTCCAATCAGTGAATTCAAAACAGGTTTGTAGATCCCGCTCTGCTTCATTAGTCCATCTTTTTACAGTCCTTAATACAGGTTTAGCTGATTTCAGTTTCTGCCTGTAGGTCGGTATAAGATGAACCAAGCAGTGATCAGAGAGCCCCAAAGCTGCTCGTGGGACAGAGTGATATGCATTCTTTATTGTGGTGTAACAGTGATCCAGTATATTAATGTCTATGGTGGGACATGTGATGTGCTGTCTGTAGTTTGGCAGTTGCACAGGAAAGATTTGCTTTATTAAAGTCCCGAGAATGATTAAAACAGAGTCCGGGTGTTGTTCTGTGTCTGTGATCAGATCAGCGAGTTTCAGTAAAGCGGAGCTCACGTGCGCTTGCAGAGGAATGTAAACACTCACGAGAATGAAAGAGCAAAACTCCCGCGGCGAATAGAAAGGCTTAAAGTTAATGAAAAGCACTTCTAGATCTGAAAAGCACATCTTCTTTAACACAGTTACAACTGTACACCACCTCTCATTGATGTAAAAACATGTCCCGCCACCACACGATTTCCCCGTTGATTCTGCATCGCAATCTGCTCTGAACAGCTGAAAGACCGGGAGACTCAACGCGCTGTCCGGAGTGGCGTCTTTCAGCCAGGTTTCCGTGAATCACAGAGCAGCAGAGTTTGAAAAATCTTTATTTGTCCGGGAGAGCAGAATGAGTTTGTCTGTTTTGTTGGGTAGAGAGCTGAGGTTTGCCAGATGGATGCTCGGCAACGGCGTCCTGAATCCGCGCTGTCTGAGCTTCACGAGTGCGCCGGCTCGCTTCCCCCGTCTGCGTTTCCTGAAGCGCTTAATCAGCGCCACAGCTCCCCGACAACAATGTCCAGCAAAACATCCGAATAGTTGAAAACCGGTGAAATATCGGGTGGTGTGTACTTCCGAATGTCCAGCAATTCGTCTCTGGTGAAACTGATTGCAGGGATATAACTAAAGACAGGACAAACTAACAAAAACATAAAAACAACTGCGGAGCACGCCACGGAGGCAGCCATCAGCGTCGGCGCCATCGCAATCTCTATATAGGAATTTTCTTATAGGAAGAAAGAAAATAATACAGACATAATTGAAATGCAGGACACTGCTTACGTATTTCAGGATGCGGGACAAAGCTCCCAATTTCGGGACCGTCCCGCATTTGCACATCAGGCTTTTATGGCTCATATAGTATGATATGGTGAAAATATGGAGCTCATTTTAAAAGACATTTTGATTTTATTCATCATTGCTTCACATGCATTAAACATCTCACACACAATTTTTACAAAATGTGTCCTATATAGAGACGGAGTATGATCTGCTTCTTGCTCATGTATTCATGAAATCCACTTTGGATCAAAGCATTTCATCACTGATTTCTGTTATCACTTTAATTGTCAGTGAACATCCAGTGATGCAGTGCTGATTCAGCTGACGGTGATCCCATGACAGCATCTGATCTCTCAGCTGTCTTTTTGGGAGTTTAGAAGCGATCAGAATGACTCATCTGTGCTTCCCTTCGTGTGGGCTGCAGGAAAGCTCTGCTCCGTATAGAAATCTTATTTGGAACATGATCTGTCAGTCCTCCAGCTGATTAACGTCTACTCTTCATGCACATGGATGCGTGTAATGTGTGGAGTTTGTACCAAAGCCATTCTAATGCAGATTCTTGTGGTTGTAAGTTTTCTGTCATCACTCCTTTGCTTTCAAAAGCAGTGCTGAAAGTTTCAGTTCAGTGTATGCACTTAGCTCATGTTTCACATGTTTGATGTTAATTGCATTATACAAACCTTATTGGATTATATATTTGAAACTGGAGTGTTTTCCAAAAAGGAAAGACGGAGCAAGACTCCGTTTATATTAGAGATTGACAAGGCCAAGCATTCACAGCTGTTCACACTGAGTGAGCAGCAAAGCGACTTGAAGACTTTCATTTTTAATGAGAGTTGGTGGTTTGAGGCAACATTAACGATTGTTGGCAGTGCAACAAAGTTGGGTCATGACCAATGTGCCGACCACCAGTGAGTATGTAGGCATTGCGCAGCAGTTGATTAGAATGACCTACTAACAACCAACAGGCCTCATTCCCAGATCGAAGCAAAGATTCCTTGCACGAAGCAAAGTGAAAGGCGATTTTAGTCAGGGTATCCTTTAGTCATTTTTGAGTGCAATGAGCAGCAGTCTGCATTCATGCCATCTGGGGTTTCAAATGTATCGTAATCATTTGGCTGTAATTACACATGTTGGATCGAAGAGGGCAGCAGAATACACACACATCATTTACACGGACTGAGAGAAATAACAGATGTCACTGTCTGTCTCACACTCACACGGAGAGCTGTCAGATCTCCCTCCTCTCATGCTCACACTGTCTGTCTGCTCAGCCGTCATTTGTGATCCTCTACAGATGTCCTTCAGTCTCTCTCTTAAACACCCAATCAATGCTTGCTTTACACGTGTCTGTCTTGTTCATGTGTTAGAGCCGTATAGTGCACGACCTCCACCTCCAGTGCTGCTCTCTCTCATCACCTCTGTTCGCTGACATTCACCGGAGCTCTGTGCCATGCACTGGATGGATTTGTTTGATTCTCACAGCGTTTTAAAATCCCCCATCAATATTTCCTGAAGCAGTTGTAATTGACTTGGAGGAAAAATACCTTTATGTCCAGGTCTTTGATGGTTCTCTGCAACGCACTCGACTATCCCACAGGACAGAGACAAAAGGGTTTGATTTTTTTTGCCTGTTCAACTCAAACCTGTTTACAGGGTATCTGTGGAGTAGTTTATTTGGTAGTATTTAAAAAAAATCTTAAACCCATGGCTTTATAAAAATTAGAAGTTGGCTTTATGAAAACCTTAAATTTTGTTTTAAAAAAAAACTTTTACATTACAAGTTATGGATTCACATGTCAAATCCTTTGTGGAAATAGAACGGGAAAAGGATCAGTATCATTACATCAATTATGCTACAAGGGGAAGCTAAGGGAAAAACGAGATGATAGAGATGAGAGAGATGATAAATGGATGTCATGGATGGACGCATGCAAACTGGAAAGAGACTAAAAGAGAGCGAGACTGATGATAAGAATGCAAATGAAACATTTCTTTATCTCAAACTATCACGCAGTGAATCACAAAAGCCAGTCTGGTCTGGATGGGTGGCACAAAGCCAGTCCACTCAGCCTCCACATAATGACTGTCAGCTGTGCTGTGAACACCATTAAAAACACGGCTCACCTTTTTAGTCCGTCCCTGTTCCTGCAGTCCGGCTGATTTCCCAGGAACCCATTTTATCGAAGTCCTGGAGACAGGCTGACATTTAAGGGCCGTTGCTCTTTTCTTCTCATTGTTGTGATTGCAGCAGCTCTTTTCAAAGATTTCAGGAAGTCTAAAACACAATATGACTGAAACACCCTGCCAGCCGTCTGATCGCTGCCAACGCTTCTTTAAGATTCCAGTTTGAATGTTACCATCTCTAGAGATGTGCATTGCAATATGAAGATAATCTTCTCAAGGGACCTTGAAATGCTAGTAGCCATGCTGTTCCTGGTTTCATCTGAAGTGCGGCGGGGTGTTTTGTACCTTATGTAAGAATAAAATCTCTATCTATTGCCACACAACCAGCTCCGTTAGGATTTGTAGTGACGGTCATGCAGTGTCACCAGAGATACCGTGCAGCAACAATTCCTCCTGGTGCAACCTGGATGTAAGAGTCTTGATTAAGAGCACAACATTGACAAGTTGTTCATGTGAGGACCAAACCAGCCACCAGTTACAGTACTAAACCACTATACCACACCACCCATGTTTTTCCATCAGATGCCACAATGTGGGCCAGGTTTACTAAACAGGGTAAATTAATGTGAGAGCACAATGCCATAAACGCGCCGATGGGAGTGGAAAGTTCTGCTGCTGACAATGCGCACATTACACGGATGCAGCCTGATCACATCCATAATGACCACTCTAATCTACCAATGGCAATGGGTTACAAAGTGTTTTTTTGGCCGTTAAATAATGGCTAAGATACTAGTAAATTTACTACCACAAACCTTAGTAAATCACTTTGTATGATTCATTTAATTCAGGGGTATCACACATACAGCCCGCAGGCTGAATGCGGCTCACAGGTGTCCAATCCGGCCTGTGGGATGATTTGAACAAAAATATAAAATAATAATTAATGCATTATTTTGAAAATTAAATAAAGTATATTAGCTGCAATATTTTATTTTTAACTTAAATTGCTAATTTTTTGTGTGTGTTGATATTATGCCTCGGGACACTTAACACACATGCACGTTATAAATTTGACTTGGAAGGGCAGATATTTAAGGAGAAATGCAAAGAAAGATATTCTGTAAGGTCATCTTACAGAAACTGACCGTTTAATCACAACCCGTGGCTGTGGTAAAAGTGCGATATTAAACGACACTATGAGAGGCACTGGGCAGTTTAGGATTGAAAAGTAAGCAAGCTAGGGGTGTGGGATATTTATCATCTACTATAATAGCATAATTGTTATTTTAAGAATGTGCGAGCTGACATTATGTGACTCGCTTTGCAAAATAACAAACAAAAACACGTCTTGAGAGTCTTTCGCTGTGGGTTGAACGCTATTAGAATGCAGTTATAATAGTGAGACTATTATGGAGTATTATGGAGATACCAGATATGGAGGCAAAAAATGCCCTGTTAGAGATTTTATACTTATGGCATGATAGTTAAGCAATATCACACGAGCAAGAGTGTTGTTTTCCCGAATATCAGCACCATCGCAAATGAATGGATTTTATGCAACAGTTCAACAAACAAGATGTTAGTATTAAGTGAGTTTCTAAATTAATCAGCCGTTTTGAACGAATCATTTGAATGAATGAGTCAATGAATCACACATTAAGACGGGGACTTGCCGCCACCTACTGGCAGTGTTAGTTTCCTATTTATTTGTAAATGACATGTTAAAACCAAATAAGGTACTATCTTTGAAACACACTTGGCAAAACATGGTGTAATTAATTATTGCAAAATATGGTGTAATTATACAAACCTCTAAAATAACCTAGCATCATCTTTGGGGGAAAAAATGTTTTCTTGTAAATTATATTGTAGTTTGGTTAGAATTAATGTAATTGTAATAAAATTATTCGGCCCGCACAAGGTGACATTTTCTGAGATCCGACCCCTCAACCTAAAGTGAGTTTGTCACCCCTAATTTAAATACTCTTCCCAAAAATGTTGCGCCTTAAAGGAAAACTCCTACAAATACATATGCAGTAAGATCCGACGCAAAAATGACTGTGTTCATGCCTTTTCATCACTAATGTTTCACTGTGTGACTTTAGTAAATCGTGCCCGTAGTTTTTTTTTAACACCAAAAGAGGGTTTGAGCTGGTGCAAGCTGTTAGTAAATCTGGAGATTTACTAAATTCACTAAATTCAGCGAGGTTTATATTTAAAACGAGAACGAATAATAAACTTTAATATGAACTTTAAATGGCAAAGATTTTAAGATGTATTTGCATAGTCCATAAGTATATAATGTACAGTCTTTAAGTGTATAGTGCATCATTTGGGACGCAGTTTTATTGTTTTTTGCATTGTAAAAGAGTGATCTGCATTGCTCTCTTTTAGATCCATTTTGATGGCTGGACAGATGAATATGATTATTGGATCGATGCAGACAGCCCAGAAATTCATCCTGCCGGGTGGTGCGCCAAAACCGGACACCCACTGCAGCCACCCATCAGTGAGTACAGACAGATGTCACACAACCAGTGTCCTTCCCGCGGCAGTCATTAGCTAATAGCACACGGCGGCGCGCACAGCTGTTACAAATCTTAAGCAGCAACACTTGAGGCCTTCGAAGGCACTTGGCTTTGGCCAGATTTTAAGGCAGCATCACATGTCCATCTTATGGATAAAACAGGCAATGCACAAAGAAAGAATATTTTATTTAGTACTGCAAATATCAATGAAATATTTGTATATACTTAAAATGGACGATTTGTTTTATATACCCATTTAATATTGTGCAACACGTTAACACTATTGAATTGTTCCAAATATTTTTCTGTGCGACCAAACAAGAAACTGACTAAGATTAGATTTTTTTAGGTATGTATAATGCAGAGCAAATATGTTTACGCAGTTGTCTTTACACTAGGGTTTTTTGTTTTGAGAGAGAGAGAAAGTACTCACTGCTTTTATAATGATTCAGATAATCCCAACCCTAAATGTTGAGTTAATGGCCACTCTAACAGCGTTCTGTATCATCTGTAAATAGACTGCCTCAGACCCTCTAAATGACAGCCATGTTCCTCGTCATTTCATGGAAAACTGTAGCCGGTAGAGAGAGAAGGAATGATGTGGGTATAAAAGAGGGATGAAGTGTCTAACAGTCCTCTCTCTTCCTCTCATGTCAATATCTTCTATTAGCTCCAAAGGATGCTGGGAAAATGCTGTTGAACAATGAGCTTTTCTCCAGTCAGTCTTGCTGATAATCTTCTTCTCGTTCTCGTTCCCTTCCTCTGTGTCCATGGAACGGACGGATAGCAATGTAGAAATCAGCACGGACGCTACCTGAGCGAGGAGGAGAGAGAGAGATTAGACGAGAGGGAGAGAGGAGGAGAGAGAGAGGAGTTGAGAGAGAGAGGAGAGAGAGAAAAAAAACAAGTGTGAAAAAGAGAGAGAAACCAGGGAAAAGAGAATATAACCATCGGAGTCTGTATATCTTTATATATGAATCTGTATCTGAGTCTATATATGCACGCTCTCTATAAATCTTCTATATGTACTCTATTAATAACTTAAAGCACTCACGCTCTTCGCTGACGCAGTTGTAGAAATGACACCACAACTGGGGGACAACCATAATGAAAAATAAACATAAACATGTATGCAAATCATTTCACACAAAAAATATTGTAAAGGATTCTATTTTATAATTTTTTTGGATGTCTTTTTTCTTTCTTTTTTTTTTTTTCTATGTTGTTTGTTTTTAGAATGGATGATATGCTCATTGCTTAGATTAGAACGTGTCAACACTTTAAAGGGTAAATTTAAAACGATTACCTCTAACGCAAAAAAAAGTAGGAAATGGAACAAAATAAATAATATGACAACGAAAAGAACACATTCTAAGTCTGTAAGTAAATTTGAAGAAAAATCAACCCCTGGGACATAAGAGTGTCCAAAGCTGAAGAAACACCCATATGTGCAAATTACATTTGATTTTATTATATTTGGTCTTGGTGAAGCTTGTGTATGTGTAATCACTTATCTTGAAAATCTGTGTGTAAGGATATTGTGGTTTCCAGCACGTGAGGATGACGTTGTAATGTGTGATGTTTCTGTGGTGTCTTCAAAGCTCCCTCAGGACGTGTTGAGAAGTTGTCCTGAGTCAGAGCGGCTGTCCTGCCAGGCTTGTAAAGGAGGGGTCACCCCATCAAAGGAGCCAGCTACTCTGGGACACACACAGGTCAGTGTGATGTGTGGACATACAAAATACAAAAATACATATATATATATATATATTTAATGATGTCATTCGATTTAATTAAATGAACTAATTAATCACATTTTTCTGTAATTAATCTTGATTAATTGCATATTGATATAATGTATTCGTATTGTCATCATTTCATATTGAATCTCCAAATGAATGTAGAAACAACATAAAGATGGTATATTTGAAATGTGTTTAATGGCATCTGTTTACTAAGTAGCCTATCTAGCTTAATCTTTATTCAAGCTACAAAAGTGAGTCAGCGAGCAGAGCAGTGAGTGATTTCTCTTTTTCTTTTGTTCTATGACTGACATACTGCAGCAGGTTTCACTTTAAAAGCAGCGCTGTCTCTTTAAAACCTGACGCACGTGAGCGGATCTGACACGCATCCGAATTTCTCCCAGTTCATTTAGGACTTTTTAACCAATTTAAGACTGTTTATGAGGTCACTGGCCAAAAGCAAGCATTTTGACATGTTTTTATCCATAGAATCATGCTATTGCTGATGTATTTCACAACTCATGTTTGATCTCGTTTCCCATCTAATTGACATGCTGCATTAAATTTGTATATGTGCCATTTTGTGTTGGTGCTGTGGAAACAAAACAAAATTTACAAAAAAACTAAACAAAAAACAAGTGAAGAAAGCTTCGGTATCTGTGCATTTCTCCGTCTTCTGCATAATCGATACCTTGCAACAGCTGCCACACGGATGACACTAACATACGGTGGTTTGGAACCAAAAAAACTTAAGCGTGAACACAATCCAGCAGAGGAGGGGAATCAGTCGAACTCAGGTTCGAACATGCACTTTTTAAGAGTCAAATAATTATTTAATGCTGTACTGTATGTACTATTGGGTAGTAGGGGTGCAACGGTTCAGCTTCCTCACGGTTCGGTTTGTATCACGGTTTTAGAGTCACGTTTTTTTTTTTTGTATGTGCTATGTTTATGGAAAACTATATTGTCAAATGAAAATAAGAACAAATAATCTAAACCAGCAATAGCACAAATAAATACAATAGAGCAAAGATACAAAAAGATAAAATAAAAAAACAGTGCTTTTTCAGTTTTTAGGTAGGTCTAACATTGTTTTTAGGTATAGAAATTGAATAAAGTAATCAAATGTATCATTGCATATTTGACTGTATAAATTGATTAATCCTTATTAAAGTTACAAAAGTTATTCAGTCAAGAGCAGTGAGAGATTTCCGTGTTGTTGCTGTTTGATTAATATTAAGAAAGTGCTGTCACTTTAAGAGAATGCACTGATCCAGTAATATACAGTACAGTACGTTCAGCCGGCTATGTCTGCTAGGATACTCACCAAGACGGGCATTTTGACAATTTTTGTGTGAATTTGTCCATTCAAACACAATACTTCACAGACAGCTTAATATGTGCGCGCGTTCTGAGACGCTCTTCAAATGAGGGCCCGCACAAATCTTCTCACTGCGCGCGCGAGCTCGAGTCCTCTGGCTCTTTAATATTTAAACTGGCCAGGTAAAAGGGAGTTTAGTTTAAACACAGAGGGCGAAGTGTGCTGTTCAGGTTCCACTGCGTTATCAACACGTGATGACGGCATTAATAAGTGCCAGCATACAGCACTCGCATTGATTAAAGAGCGACTGGTTTGTCCACGTATTGTTTTTTTCTCTCTCATTGCACTGTTGTATTGTATTGGGAAGCCAGAATTTGTATCCTTCAACAGAAACATGCATTAGCCGAACTATAACAAACCATATTACAGATGCATTGCCAGATTTAAGTTGAACCGCGGTCCTAGTGTATGCCGAACTGTGTGTGGAGAACGGTACGGTTCGATTTTTTACCGAGAACTGTTGCACCCTCTTGGGTGAGGATGTTAGGGCTGCGGATATAGCTAACAAATGTATCACGATTAATGTTTCAGATCATTCAATACATAATTATTGAATTTTTATTACCTTTTTTAAACAGCCCAGTAGAATTTTTTTTTGGACAACTGTAGTGTTAAGGTACCCAATTTTTCTTGATCAAACAACAAACTAATTTTAGTTTTTTTTGAACATCAAACACACAAAAATAAAATTGTAACAAATATCTCCGTTCTTATTTTATCGCAGATTAATAAGTGCCAAGGAAACATTGGCCTGTCTCATGCGGCACAGGGGCGCAATGAGGCCCCACAAAAATGACTATCATTAAACTGTTTATTCAATGATGAAACAACGGATGTCTATAAAAAAGTTTGCATAACGTTCTAAAGTACTATGTATAAATTCCAATTATGATTCGTAAATGTAGAAACAAGTTAATAAACTTCTAATACAGCATCATGTATTTATGCATAGCTTAAAGGTGGGGTAAGCTATTTTCCAAAAAACGCTTTAGAAAACCGATTCGGGCCGAATAGCAAAAAAAACTAACTTGTAGCCAATCAGCAGTAAGGGACGTGTCTACTCATGATGTGGAGGAAAGAGAGTTCAGTGCACGGGGAGGGACGTTAGCGAGCCGAGCGGATAAAAAACAAAAGAGGAAAACTTCTGCGGAACAAAAGAAGGTTTAAGGCAAGAAGTAGGACCCGTGTAGATATCGGATCAGCTTTCCAGTGCTGGAGGGAACTCAAGGAGCGGAAGGCCTGCGATCGGCCGCCGAGGTTGCTTTGTTTCTTCTCGAAAGATGAGTAACACCGTGTCTATGCCGCAACAGCTAAAGTCTGCCTAGTACACTGGACGCGACAAAGCGACCGTTGAAAAATCTGTGTCAATACGTCATGAATAGAACGCAGCAACAGTTTTCTGTCAGGATTTGTGTGTCGTGCCGTGCCGAATCCAGTGTGAACATAGATATAGATATCTGTAGAGACACGGTGGAACATTGGTTTTGCTTGTTTCACAGAACTAATCGTTGCCTAGGTTGCGTACGTATGTGTGGGGCGGAGCTATCAAATAGGGGCGAGACCCTTTTGGGGTAGGGGGGTGTTTGTTTTGGTGATTTCAAATATAAACATTGGCTACCACAAATCACTTACCCCACCTTTAAACAAAATAGCAATGCGCCGCGATACACGTGCATTTTAAAAACATATGAGATGCCGTGGATGGACTTTACACCCCTTTGCACAATTTCCAGACAGTTTTCTAAAGTTGAACCTCTTTTAACTTTGCATGGCTTTCTATTCAGCTCTTGAGCGAGACGCGAGTGCTGCAGTCGTATTTGTCCATCTAGAAAATGCGCTGAATATGCATTCTGTGTGAATGGCTTGGTTTCGGTTTTAACCTAACCAATATCTTCTCCGCATTGAGCTTCAATATTTCTCTAATATTTTGAATGGAAAATGCAGCAGTGGCGCATCTTGTGGGTTCAACTGGATAGACTAACAAAAACATTAAAATGCAACAACGACACTTACATCATCATTATCTCGTGCGCCGCTGATAAGGCTCCCTGACGCACACCTAAAATTCAAATACACCGTTTTTTCATTTAAATTCGACTAATATTCCTTCTTTTGATTCAGTCTCCTCATCGCAGGCAGGCACGGCGCTCACTTCAGCATGTGTTTGTATGTTCTGGGGTCGCTCTTGCTCACTCAATAATGTGCCTTTTTAAATGAAAAAAAAAAAAAAAGGCAACAACCAAAAACATCATGCGCTAAGAAAAAATTTTTTTCTATCATTATCGAGGATGGTGTACCGTCAATAAATATCGATACTGTTTTATCACCCAGGCCTACTATTGGGTATCATAGTTTTGTGATAAGCCTGCACTCCAGTGGTGACCCATATAGTGATGTATGGAGAATCAAGCTGAGTTAAAGTTCAGTAAAAATAATGTGAGTTGCTCAGCAGACAATTGTGTCGCGTTATCATTCATCTGCCAGCATACACAACAAATGCTTTAAAGGGATGTTCTGGTTTCAATTCAAGATTTATGGCTGCAGTCTGTGATGGGCTTTCAATAACAGAACATAATTTAAACTCATCGCACTGAAAAATCGTGTGTACAGTAATGCACTTACATCGGTGTGAATGCTTTGTTAGAAGTCTTCCCTGCTCAAGCAACTTAATAAATGTGCTTTAAAGAGATAGTTCGCCCAAACATAACAGTTCTGTCAGTATTTACTCATGTTGATCGTAACAAATTAAGGTATTTTTAATATTCTCTCATAATTTTGGTCCCCCCCCCCATTGTACAATATGGATTAATCTAACAGCAGAAATAAATGCAACAACAGCCTGTCAGTGCATGTCACTAATAAGTCTGCATGTTCTGTGTGTCTCTGTGTTAATGAATGGATCTGATACACAAACTCAAACACACGTGACGCACGCTGTGATTTTGACATCTGCGTCTTAATATATGAGACATGAACATGAACTTCATCTCCAGAGCTACTCTGAGAGTCACTTCACCAGCTTCACAGCATTTACTTTGAGAAAAAACGACCATCAAATACACACTGAAACTGAAAGATCTTCACAGCAACCCGTCAAAAAGTCGGGTTTAACTTGAACAAATTATGACAGAAATGTATTACTATTGTATACTAAAATTTAATTCTCAAGTAATAATAATAAAAATAATTATTATTATTATTAATTGTTTGTTAAAATATATTAATAGTAAAAGTATTCATGTTATAGTACGTTGGCAGCTCTCTATTTGACAATTAAAAATGCAGTGTTTTGTTGTAAATTAATTGTTTGGATTTCATCACATTTTAAAAGATTGATTAAATTGTTAGAGTTTTATTAATTCATTTAATTGTAGAACATTTTAATGATAAATTTGTATTGCATCATAAAACACAGAATCCAGGAAAAAAATAAAAGGGAACAAATAGCTAGGGGGAAATAAAACCGATTTCATGGCGCCATAAATTAAAAGGCAGTTCTGTGGAGTTTCATTGTAAGTTACGTTTACATTCATTCTCAAGGTCTAACAAACATGTGGAAAGTATTTCCTTCTTCATTAATGGTAAATGTTTATCGTGATGAATATCACTATGATTTGGGGGAAAAAATAGTGGGGAAAAAAAGTGATAATATTTTGGGCCAGCCCGTCCCTGAATATCATCTCCAGCATACACTATAGGATATGGTTAACCAGCACAGGCTAACCAGACTAATGATCACTGACCTTTCTGCTCCTACACTACGACTCAGACCAGTTCTCAGAGCACAGCGATCAGCCTGAGGAAAGGTGTGGCACATCTGTTCTCTGATGTTTCCATTTTTACTGTCAGTCAGAGAAAAATTTCCCAGAGGGCAAGAAAACCCATACTGATCAAATCTCATATGGAAAATATCACTTTACCGAATCAAACATGCTTCATATTTGGGATGACTTCTAAGCGAGGGATTCACAAACCTTTTTGCCAGCCCCTGAGGCATAAAATATTGACTTTAATTTCCTCTTGAGATTTTAAGTTACTATTTCAGTGATTTCACAACACATTCACAGATGTCAATGATCACGACTTGCAAGTAAATAGATAACATTTTTATCCTTTTTTATTATTCTTCTTTTATTTTGACTTTGAAAATGGACTTTGTACATATATTACTGGTGTTTTAGGAACCCCATCAAATTGAATGCGATTTAATTATCAATAATATATAATTAAAACAATAACTAATATAATTATATTATTATTGTTGTTGTTGTAACTATAAATTAAAGACAGAAAACATATTACTGTAAATTACATTTTTTACTGTAAAATAAACATGAATATTGATTATTATATTAATGTGTATATATATAATTATAACAATCATAATAGTTTTCTCGAGACAATACTAATATTGTATTAAATTCTTTCTAAACATTCAAACAGTCAAGCTTTTATTTTGGCAGAATACTAATGAGATGCTGTAACCATTTAGAAGTTTATGCAATGTTGCAAATTATGCGAATGTGTAAATAAAGTAAGCCTTAGCGCAAATGTTAAAGTCGCACGCAGCACGTGCAAAAATATAGTTGACCGCATTTATTTGTATTTTTTTGTAAACCAAGCTGATAAAAGCATCAGCTCATCACACAGTGCTGCGCTTCACTCTGAGACGCAGTGCCGCAGACTGTACAGCTATTTGATTAAATCACAGTCTTTGATTTGATAATCACACTGAGCTATATCGCGATTATCGCACAGCCTCATTTATTTTCATTTGACACTTGATATAATTAATAACTACATTTTCATCAGGAATTTTCATTGCCCTGAGCAATACACAGAATAAACGACAGCTAGTACATGCATAATTTAATGCCATGACTTCATGAGTTTAAAACTTATGCTCCGAATTAAGATCATTTTAGGCCTTAATTTGTGGAAGTATGAATTAAGACTTTCAGACCCATGACTTGATAAGATACAAAGCAGCTACTGAGCTACAATGATAGTTGTTATGTCTGTAAAATGACCCGTGTTTTCTGGTGTTTCAGTGCCGTGGGTTGCCCGTATTCTGACATCAACCTGAATAAGGACTCGGTTCTGCCGGATCGCTTGAGCGGAGAGATGCCGGGAAGCGGAGTGGGCCGGCCGCGCAGAGCAGAACCAAACACAGAGATTTCAGCTGACGCTAATGAGTGAGTGTTCATTTCTCTGATGAAATATTTCAAATGCTCCTATATGATGGAAAACCCCTTAAATAACAGTTTGATGTACAGTACTGTGTGGCATGCAACTCCCACTCCAGCCCACCCAAACTGCAGAACTGACTGGGAAATATTAATGATTATCACACCATGACTGCGTGATGTTGAGACTCATACGCAATTGTTACAAAAGCTGCAAACATTCATCGAGGTTCAAGAAGATAATGTAATGCATCAAGAGCCGGGGGTGTACACTTTCATCTTTTATATTTGTGTCAATTCTGCAAGAGGTTTATAAACTGGGAATACTATGCACATTTATGGGACACTATGCAAATGTATGCATCTAACTGAATATGATTGCCCACATCTTTACCTGTTCAGTCTGAGTTCGTTTACATTGTTTTAAAGGTACAGTAGCAAAGACGGCTGTTTCATTCTAGTCTACAGCAGACGTGAGTGGCATTTTGCGATGCATTAAAACTAAATGACTTGCGTTATAGTTAATGAAGCGGTCTACACTTTTGAGCTGCACCTTCAGTTGACAATTTAAATAAATGTCTTATTCATTACCTCAAAGTAGGCTCATGATGTTTCTGACCTACTAATCTGAGTGGCTCTTTATGTTGCTAACCATGTCAGAGAAGTCTTGAGACTTCAGCTTGAGTGTCACTCAGATCTGAACAGATTTTAAAACACTAGCCATCATAGACTTGCTGACTTTGTAAATGGTTACAGAGAAAAAATTGGGCACCATGCACTAAATGACTGAAGATCACACACTACCTAGTTTCATGTTGCCAGATTTTTGACTGACGGCATACGGTTTGGTCCCTGTAGCCGCTTCAGCTGACCAAGAAGCGCCAGTTAGGTGAGAAGAGGTCGTTTGAATGACATGTAAAGCAACCGATAACAGTTGACAACCGGTGCGCAACCATACTGTACATCATCCATTCAAGGTCGGCTCGAAAGTTAAAGCAAATTATGATGCAACAATCTGCATTACAAACACATACGAAAATAGTTGGTGATGTCTGTAAAGTTTGTTCTCGGAATCTCAATTCATCTAAAACAAATAAGCACTGATTATTTCAATGGTCTGCTCTGTGTCAACATCTATTCCAATCAGTCATTTCTGATCCACGTCTCTCCACTCTTTAATGCCCAAAAGCAATTCAGGTGATCCGAATACATTATTAATTCAGCTGCTTGTGATGTCAGCACCTGTACATTCATATTTCTGTTATATTTCCATTTCCCATATTTAATAGGCAAACACACAAAAACATATTCAGCTAAGTGCCTCTTAGATCTTTAAATGTTTCTAAACCGCCTAACCCACCTCATTTTATTTTAGTTTAGTTTTTTTTTTTAGTTTGTGAAGTTCCCCTTCACCTACTTTCAGAAATTATAAAATTTTTGGTGCAAGAAACTTGAATAGCAAATAGTGGACACAAAAGGAAAATTAGACACAAGCGTACAACATGGCCACTTTTATAATTGTAATCTGGAATTTGAATTGGTATGTTTATTTATTTTAAGGTGAGCTCAGTAAAGAGTAACGCTTGCTCTTGTAAATAAATTAGCATATTTGCACTTGATTTGCTTATCACATCCTGTCAGGCCCTGAACAGCACACTTGTGCTGTTTGAGATCAAACTGAGGACTTTGTCACATCTGGCCTCTTTCACACCTTCAGTGAAGTGTTAATTTATCACTGTCTCGCCTCTGTTTCTCTAGCAAACCCGTCACCTCTGTCCCATCACATCCGGATAAACCCAGCACAGCAGCCGCTGCCATGGAGACGCCGGTGAAGAAGCCCGTCGGCACGGAGACCAAGCGAAGGTTAGGTTCAGCCACTCTTGGTGATTGATTTGGCATAAACAGTTCACTTTTATATTGCTATTCTCATTAATGTAATAAAGTGAATTTTATTAACTCTTTCCCCACCAGCGTTTTTTTTTTTTTTTTAAAGTTGCCAGCCACCGCCAGCATTTTTGATCATTTTCATTGCCCCCAGAATATTTATTTGTATGAATAAACTTTATTCATGCTTTTAAACAACAAATCTGTTTTATTCTAGTTTCATGCAATCTTCTGTTATGAGCACTTGAATGTGGGTAAGTTTCATAAAAAGCACGTTTGTCAAAAGCTGAGAAAGTGAGTTTCGTCAAAGACTACGTCCAGATGGGATTTAGTACGATGATCAAAAGCTCTCCGTATATTGCCGTAGTCGTGTGTTTATTAGTCACGTTGAATCAATGAAAGCAGTTGAATCTTCTGTTTATTCAGCTGCAGCGATAGCATTTATGGGTTCTTTCTGCGAGGCGTATTTGGAGGTTCTTGGCCTTTGATGAAGATTTACTGCTGATCACAGAACCGTGCTTCACTGAAAGATATGCATGACAATCGCAGCTTCTGTTGGATCGCGATCTCGATTCCATTTCGATTTATCGTGCAGCCCTACTCGGCACCCCCCGTAATGGGCCTGGCCTGCCTAAGCATTGTTAGAGTATGGTAGTATGCTATTCTGAACACAGCCACTGTCACATATCCCATCTGCCTGTGTGTCGCACTCTGATGATGTCACGATCACCTGATGATATTCTCTCTCAGGGTTGGTCGGCCCTGTAAAGTCCGGAAAGTCGAGGAGCTGCCGCAGGAAGAGGAACTGGAGAGTGAGGTGTCTTCAGTCACCGAAACCAAAGGTAGATCTACACCACCCTCACTGTATGTTCATATTGCATTTGCATGTCATTTGGTGGACGTCAGTATTGAGCCTTGAAATGAAAACACGAATTACAATCCTGTTTGACTGAATTGGAATCAGAATGAGATTTATTGCCAAGAATGTTTGCACACACAAGAAATGAATCCTTGTGACAGAAGAAGCTTCAGCAACTGCAGTAAACAACATCGCACTGATAGTAAAAGACAAGTGAATAAAGAGACATTTTCCCAGAGAGGGGGGGAAATAGAAAAAAGATAAATGAGCAGTGTCATTTAAAGTGGTTTTAATAAATGTGGTGATAGTTACTCTAATGACAAATGTAATAAAAGTAAGAGAAATAAAGGTTTAAGATGGTTTAAGTTTAAAACATGAAAAATAACTTGCCAATTAGGAAAAACAAAATTCAACATATAACCAAAATACACAATCTTGCTTCTGTTTTAAAGACATTTACTGTGTAATAATATCAAGAAGGGGGCAAACAGGTTTCACATACGAACATACTAAGTACTGCATTGAAAAAGTGGTAAACTCGAAATTATAAGATCTAAATTAACTGGTTTCATTCAAGTCAGAAATATTATTTCACATCACGAATCTACCTAAATATCATTTTTACGAATTCACGGTAACCACTGCTGGTTACCACTTTGTACAGTGTGTGAAGGACGCCCTCAGAATCAGTGTCTGAAGCATGTGAAACTCAATGTTGTGATTCACAGATGAGCTGAAATAATTTCAGTTCATCACAGCTGCTCTATTTCTTTCTGTGATGACTCACACCTTCTCTATTTCTGCCTTCCTGTTTCTTGCTGGGGTTGAGTCTCTTTCCAGAAGAATTGGTCTGTCCTTCTTCCTCTGTGGCTGGTTATCTACAGGTTTAGTGGCAGTCACTAATGAGGAAGAGGGTTGGATTCAAACCGTAAGTTCTTTGTTCCTCAGCTTTAAAAGCTTTTTAACTTGCTCTGGTCAGGCGTCAAAGACAGTCTGAGAATAAAAGATGTGAGAAACTCAGCTTCTGTACTTGGATGCATTGTGGGCGTCGCGAGTGGTAATCTACTGGGGCTCGAGCCATGGATAATTGTAATTTAAGAAAAAAATGATGAGGACGTTGAAGATCTCAATGGAAAAGAAGTTTATTGCAGCATAGCAGTGACAAAGTAGATAGCAGACAAGTGGAATCACATTTTATCTAGCAGTTTTTTTTTTTGCATTTATTCATTTATCAGGTGCTTTTATTTCCAGTGACTTGCAAATAAGGAATACAACATAAGCGTTTCATCCTGAGGAGGCAGTAATAGAGTAGTGCTGCAATACAAAGGTTTTTTTTAAATATTCATAAAGAGAAGAGAGGTGAAATGTGCATTGGGCTCATTAAAGATCAAAAGCACTGCTGCATTTTGGATCATCTGCCGAGGTTCGGTTGAAGATTATTGTACTAGTGCAGTCTAGAGATGACAAGAGCCTGGATGAGGAGTTGTGTAAAAAGACCTGATCTTCTTGATGTTAAATAATGCAATTCAGCATGACTGGGCTGCAGGGCTTGCGGCTGCGACTGGTTGATGTGACTTTGACACAGTTCACGACAATATACCCTGAAGGATCTACCTGTGAAGCAGGACTCAAAGCAGCAGAGTGCGGTTGCTGTGATGTCCAGTGATAGGAGGATCTGGTGATTAATAGTGTCGTGAGCTGCTGACGGATCCACAGAATGAGGTCAGACGGTTTAGAGGCAGCTCCTGCAAGCCTCGGGGATTGTGTGTAGGTTTAGAGTGGGTTTAAAGCAGTGGAGTTACCCGAGCCTGATTGAGTGTTTTGGGGGGAAATGCCAACGAGGACAGATGTGTCGATGATGTGTGTGAGTGTTGGCCAAAATTATTTGGACTGAACTGGCCAGGAGCAGCAGACTGTGTACACGTATAAGAATATTGTTATGTGTGCACACTGGTGTATGCATGAATATCCATATGGTTAATCCAGCCCTGCCCTGGAGTTAAGTAAGACTGTCGGAGTTTCTGAGTAAATGTGTCATTCCCACTATGCAGTATATATAGATATATATCTTATATATAGTATATATATATATATATATATCAGAATCAGAATGAGTTTATTGCCAGGTATGTTTACACATAACGAGGAATTTGTTTTCGTGACAGAAACTTCCACAATGCAACAGAATGACAGTAACAGAACAAAAAAACACAGATAATAAAAAAAATAGAAAAATAGAACAAGTAAACAAGGAATATAAAATATAACAATCGACAATTGTATGTACAGGTATTATATAACTTATAATACAGTGGTGTGAAAAGGTTTGCCCCTAAATTTTTTCATAATTCGTCACATTTAAAGCTTCAGATCATCAAACAAATTTTAATATTGCACAAAGATAATGCAAGTAAAATGCAGTTTTTAAATGATGATTTGATTCATTAAGGGAAAAAAGCTGTCCAAACCTACTTGGCCCTACGTGAAAAATGAATTGCCCTCTCCTTTTAAATCATGAAAGAACTGTGATTAACAGCATTATTTTAGAAAGATTAGTTAAATTTCACTAGCCACACGCAGTCCTGATTACTGCCAGACCTGTTGAATAAGGAAATCACTTAAATAGAACATGTCTGACAAAGTAAAGCATGCTTAAAAAGCAACACATCATGCCGCGATCTAAAAAAAATTCAAGAACAGATGAGAATCAAAACAGTTGACATGTATCAGTTTGGAAAGGGTTATGAAGCCATTTCTAAGGTTTTGGGACTCCAGCGAATCATGGTCAGAGCCATTATTCACAAATTGAGAAAACTTGGGACAATGGTGAACCTTCCCAGGAGTTGACGGCCAACCAAAATTACTCCAAGAGCACAACGACGACTCATCCAAGAGGTCATAAAAGAACCAAGAACAACATCTAAAAGAACTGCAGTCCCTGCCTCACTAAGGTCAGGGTTCCATGATTCAACACTAAGAAAGAGGATGGGCAACAAAGGCATCCGGGAGAGTTCCAAGGCAAAAGCACTGCTGACAAAAAGAACACAAGAGCTGTCTCTCATTTGCCTAAAAAATATCATGATTATCCTCAAGAACTTTTGGCAAATATTTCTGGTGACTGATGAGACAAAAGTTGACTTTTGGAAGGTGTGTGTCAGTGTACATCTGCGTAAACCCAGCACAGCATTTCCATTAGGAAAGAACATATAGCAGCACAGTCAACACATGGGTGGTGGTAGGTAGTGTGATGATCCTGGGGCTGCTTTGCCGCTTCAGGCCTGCAAACTTGCCATAATTGACAGAGACCATGAATTTGAACTCTATCAAAAAATCCTGAAGCGAGAATGTGCCGGCCGTTCGTTTGTGACTCAAGCTCAAGACGCATGGTTATGCAGCAGGGGACAAGATCCAAACACACCAGCAAGCCCCCCTTCTGAATGGCCAAGGAAAAACTACATTTAGGTTTTGGAGTGGCCAAGTCAAAGTTCGGACTTAAATCTGATTGAGATGCTTGAACAGTCCATTCATGCTCGAAAACCTCCAATGTGGCTGAATTAAAACAATTCTGCAAAGAAGAGTGGGCCAAAATTCCGCCACAGCGATGTGAAAGACTCATTGCAAGCTATCGCAAACGCTTGATTGCAGTTGTTACTGCAAAGGGTGGCAAAACCAGTTATTAGATTTAGGGGGCAATTAATTTTTCACGTAGGGATAGGTATGTTTGGACAGCTTTTTTCCCTTAATATATAAAATCATCATTTAAAAACTGCATTTTGCATTTACTTGCGTTATCTTTGTGTAATATAAAAATTTGTTTGATGATCTGAATATTTTAAGTGTGACAAATATGCAAAAAATAAAAAAACAGGAAGGGGGCACAAATACTTTCCGTACCCACTGTATATTATATATATATATATATTATAACTAAATAAATACAATTTTCTTTAGCATATAATTCCAATTCCAATGAGCCTGAGGGTGAATTTAAAAGTAGCTTAGAATTTCTTTTTTTTACTTTTTATTGATAATATTCAATAATATTGTCAATTTCACTGCACTGACACTATCGGATGGGAACTAAATTCGAACTGAATTGAGTTGGACAATGACACTAATTTTGCAGCATCAACGCTGTTGGTGAACTGAATTGATTCAACATTGAACTAAAGTGGCTGCGTAATGACACTATTATCTTCTGTAGAGCTGCTTCACAGCTAAATTGAATTTGTTTCTTAATTAATTTTACATTAACACTTATTTTCCCGTTTACCAATGTGAAGATGCTTTGAAAATCTGTATTATATAAAGCTCTATACAAATAAATGTGATTTGACTTTTGCACTGGCATCCCATAATGCACTTAGTGCTGAGAATGAATAAGCATAGCACAGATACTGTTCCCTCAATAACACAATTATATGAAACAAACACACTGAAGAGACAGTATCTGACATCTGCACTCTCGTTGCTGCTTCATTTGTCTTTTTAATTTTCACTTGTGAGTTTATGCAATTTTTCATTGGAATACATTGGTATACATTAGAGAGTGATTTAGGAGAATTTGATCCAGGTCTAAAAGACTGCAAGAGCAAATACGGTATTGCCACTTAGATGTCTAGATGTATTCAACAACATGTTTTTATGATTTCCCTTGAGGATGTGCTTTTATGACAGCTAATGACATGGATAGAGCCAATATCAGAGACGATTACAGTGTTTATATAACAGGCATCAGATGGTACCCACTGGCTATGTGCTCCACTAATTAATGTCAAAAAGTGAGCAGCCTTAGCCTCTTAACTCAGTGAATATTCAGCATTGACTTCTCTGTATAGAAAATTAGTTAACCACTCAGGTTTTACTTTCACGTGGTGTGACGCTCTGCGTATTATCCCGCTCTATGTGTGCGCTCCGCTCAGTCGCTCCACTCGTATACCGTTCATGCTCATCGGAACAGCAAAGTCCGCTCAAACATTGAGCCGACAGGAAACATGGATGTAGTACAGTATTGTTTCTGTCTGCAATAGCCCTACTGAGTGTAACATGGTGTGGTATATGAGCAACTCTGGTAACACTGCCCTCTCATTCATTGATCTGCTAACTGCATGTTATTCTCACGTGTTCTGATAATAATAGCTTTCTAGGACTAAAGGTTATTTGGATAATTGGTAAAAAAAAAAAACTTTAAATATCTTAACCCTACTGCTAGACCTACCTGAAAAACTAAAAAGCAATTTATTTAATTCGAAGGCCTGTCGTTATTTTTTATTTGTGCTATCATTATTAATTTCGTTATTTGTTCTTAATTTATTACTGACTGCTTACTTGTCATTTTTATTCAATTCAAAAGTTTGAAATCAAAACATCTCGTGTACCTGAAACCAAAATTACCCCACTGCTAAAAAATTAAAAAAAAAACACTGAGGAGCAAAATGTGAGATAGAATACTTATAATGGTAATTAAATACAGGTTACATATGTTAGAAAAGCCTACATTTACATCTGTCATATAAATTGGTCTCTGCATAGAAATTAGCCTACGATTGCCCACCATGATTTATGCTTTTTTTTAATAATATAAAAAATATCTGTATGACATTATACTCTGCAGTTCTTCCCTGCTGTACCAAATATCTATACTTTTCAAATTATCATATCAAAGTTAGAAATTCAAATATTGTGACAAAATTAATTTTGTAGGGTGCCACAAGTTTGTTAAAATTTCCAAAGGGTGCCGCGACTAAAAAAAAAGGTTGGGAAACACTGATATAGAGAACCCTTCTCACACTAAAGTACAGACATGTTTTTTTGAAAAGACATAAAGGACTGAATATAAGGGTGCTGTCACACTTGGTCCAAACCCGAGTTAGATTGCCCTAAGAGCTTTTATTAAATAACAAAACAAAAACTACCCTAACAAGGGAATAGTCCGGAAAGGCAAGACAAGACAGGAGACGACACAACTAGAAACCAACAGGACCTCAGGAACATTAGCCCCGACACTAAACTGAAACTAAACTAGACAGGAGTGCTGGGATCTGAACACCACACTGCGCGAACACAATCAATCACATGCTGTGGGAGGGACCAGGGAGCATCCAGTGGGTCAGGAACCCCAGTGTAGTGCCAAGGGTGGTGCCAGAGGGAAAGACCTGGATGACTCTTGCCGATCAGGAAACCCAACACATGGCCAGGGCGAAGCCAGAGGAGGGCAGGACCTGGACCATGGAGGCTCCAGGGCTGGAACAGATTCTAGGACTGCCTCCATGGCCGAGACAGGGAGAGAAGGCTGCAAAATAAACCAAAAAACATCTCCTAAAAGAGAAATACTCCAGCAAGGCAAGACGAGACATGACACAACTGGGAGCAAACAAGACTTCGGGAACAGTAATCCGAACCCTGAAACTAAACCAAAACTAAACTAGACAGGAGTGCTGTGGTCCGAAAACCACACTCCACACACACAACATAGCACATGGACCTAGAGCACACAGCCCAAGCACACTGGAGCCCTGGCGGATGGCTTAGGTGGTATTGTGGGAGGGACCAGGGAGAATCCAGTGGGTTGGGAGTCCTACTGGACGGCCAGGTCAGAGCCGGAGTGACTGAACAGGGAGGCTGCAATGGGTCTGGAACCCCAGTGGAGTGCTAGGGTGGTGCCGGTGGGACTGACCAGGATGGCTCCAGCAGATCAGGAACCCCCACCAATGGCCAGGGCAAAGCCAGAGGAGGGCAGAACCTGAATTTCAGGGCTGGAACAGATTCTGGGACTGCCTTGGTGGCCGAGACAGGCAGAGTGGGCTGCAAAATAAAACACAAACCACTCCATAAGGGGAAATGGCAGGACAGGACACGACACAACTGGGAACCAACAAGACCTCGGGAATATTAGTCCAAACCCCGAGACTAAACTGAAACTAAACTCGGCAGGAGTTCTGGGGTCCGAACACCATGCTCTGCACACACAACATATCACATAGACTGCAGTTCACACATCTCTGCCCCCACACTCTGGAATTCTATTCCCAAACACATTTGTGATCTTTCTTCATTACAGGATTTCAAAACCCACCTTAAAACATATCTTTTCCTTTCTTGTTTCTCTGACTGCATGATCTGATTCATGCCATTGATTTCATGTTTATCTGTAATTTTTTTTTTTTTGTCTGCTGTCATGTTTATCTGTTTTGATATTGTAAAGCGACCTTGAGTTTGCAGAAAGGCGCTATATAAAATAAACATGTTGTTATTATTATCTCAAAAACACTGGCGGATTGCCAGAGTGGAGCTGGAGCGACAGACCAGGGAGGCTCCAGTGGGTCAGGAACCCCAGTGGAGTGCCAGGATGACCAGATTGGCGCCAGCAGATCAGGAACCCCAGCAGATAGCCAGGGCGAAGACAGAGGAGGGCAGAACCTGAACTCCAGCGCTGGAACGGATTCTGGGACTGCCTCCGTGGCTGAAACAGAGAGAGTGGGCTGCAAAATAAAACAAAAACTACCCCATAGGGTAGGGCTGTGTAATTAATCGCATGCGATTGTCATGCGCATCTCGTCAGTAAAGCCGGTTCCGTGATTGGTAGTAAATCTCCATCACCTGCTTTCAGATGGAGCGGCATTTACTACACTGAGCTGTAGTTCACTGACAATTAGGCAATATCGCGTTCATAATCGCATATGAATCGCATACAATTATGAACGCGATATTGCCTAGCTTGTCAATGAACTACGGCTCTGTTTATTAAATGCCGCTCCATCTGAAAGCAGGTGATGGAGATTTACTACCAATCATGGAACTGGCTTTACTGACGAGATGCACGTGACGATCGCATGCGATTAATTACACAGCCCTACCATAGGGTACTACCCCCCACCCAACACTGAACATTTGCATGTCTCCACGCTCTGTCACCCCAGATTTGATGCAGGCCACTGTGTCTACTGGCACTCTGAGTTTGAGGATGTCATTGGCCATTTGTCACACCTGTTTACATCAAGTCGCACCAATTTCAGAGCTATCTCAGTTGTCATATAAAGAAAGGTGTGCTTCAAAGAAGACAAAAATACAAGCATACAAAGCTCCTACAGACTAGGACCACAGCATCCGGATGGGATGTGTTTAGAGTCTCTTGTCCAGTCATGGCATTTTATAAAACCTGTAAGCTACTCAAGGCACTGAGTGATTTTACTGTAGTTAGGAGGGTTCATATTGTTCTTAACCTCCGTACGTGTTAACTTCACTGTAATACTGCATTACCACACCTTGGCTAATTTGTAGAACCTCACAATCGACTTCTTATTTGATATATGTGCAGACTGACCTTGTCTGTAGATCTATTTTTCCTTTGTTGGCATTATATTAAGATAAACACGTGTTCTTAAAACGTTCCGTTTCTTTTTGTTCGCACTTCAAAGAAGGGCTCTGTCAGAGTGAATTAACCATGAAAGGCAGACAGTGGGGAAGGGTGTTATCTCAGCGTCTGGCCTCCAGCACGGAGCACAGCAGCTCGTCAACGCTGTGCATGCCACTCTTAAGTGCACTGTGAACCAGTTTTACCAATATCTGTTGAGAACATGATGCTCTCTGGGTGAATTTAAATGGCTTTTTGCACTCTTGAAGGGCGCTGCTGGAATGCACTCTATTCATAGGGACCTTCTGAACAAAAGTGAAAAGAGCAACTTCAACAAGGTGATGTGTATAAAAGAAGTGATTTTGTCATTTATGATCAAGGTGGTGAATTCCAAGAGGAAATCACTTTTACTTGGGATTACAAAACCCTCAAAATGCTCTTGTGTACTATTTGTTTTAACGAATATCAGTCAGTTAAACAGTTAAATGATTGTAACTGCAGCCGATTAGACCTAACTATATATAGTTGGTTGAAAACTACATAGCTACATGGTTTTCTAATGGTTTTAAACATTACCTTTATAATTACAATAATTATAATAATATTTAAAGTAATTAATCAGTTAAAATACGTGTTTGGAAGCAATTTTTGTACATTTTGTATCAAACTTGATATCCATTATTTTCATTGGTATCGGTGTTCTGAATACTGAGATTGGTATTGTCAGCACTGCTAGCCATGATTCTGTGTGTCAGAAAATCAGTATCATTAAACATAAATTGTTAAATTACATTCTTTGAGTTAATGGACACTGCATCCATTAGTCCTGATGAGCATAACCTTAAAGAGTGTGTAGGAGTATACCTACATTTACATTTCTTCATTACATTAATAAAGTTACGCAGACGCTTTTATTCAAAGTGACTTACAATCGAGCTGTCAGAGCTGGTCTGCAACATACATGTCACATAAGACTCAAATAGTTCTTGTGCTTTGTGCACAATATTTTGCCAACCAACCTTTATAAGGATCCGCCTTATAAAGACAAATTTTTATCTTACTTCAAATTGTACATTTATCTGTTCCTATTGTCTGTTTCTTATTATAAAATGTACTTTTAGCATATACAACAGCTGTTTTTAGTTTTAGTGTTTAAATTTTTTTTAGACACAATGATTTTTAATATTTATCAGCTGTAACATGAAAATAATGACTGGCTTATGGATATCAGCCATAAATATCGGTGTATCCCTACTTTATGTAATCATTTAATTTCACTATATATTCCAAAGCATTGTCTGCAGTACCCAGTGTCCGTCTCTAGGGTGATACCCTGAGTAATGATGCTCAGTTTACTATGGAATTGACTCCCTCTCTCTGTTTCTCTCAGAGCTGACTCTTCAGCAGGCTTTGCACCAGTCTGTATTCATGCCGTGTTCCAGCCCATCTCCCAGCATGCCTCATTGCTGGGATCAGCACAGCAAACTGCTTCCAACAGTGGCAGGCATCACAGCCAGTAAAGTGGGAGCGTGGAGCGTGGATGAGGTACACAGGGCTCCCGTGTGAATCTGCATATCCCACGTGCTATTCAAATTCAAGACAGAATTAATGCGAGGTTTTATTAGATCAGTTGATTAGTTTGGACTCGGTTAACCTCAGCTGCTGTCCCTCCTCTAATCCTCTTTGTTATTCTGTAGGTGATTGAGTTTATTCAAGGACTTCCAGGCTGCAAGGAGCAAGTGCGCACCTTCAGAGAAGAGGTAAAGTATTATTTTTAATCGCGAGTGGAATCAGAGCGACTGAATCCTCTGGGAAATATTTAACTAGTCCTCCGTCATCAGGTTTGGCAGCCGGAGTAACTGAAGCATTTTAGGAACAGAATATAATACATAAGGAAGAGAGCATGGGGCATGATAGGATATGTGAGGAGAACTCATTGAAACCATTTATAGGCATGTCAAGTCATCCCCCGTCACAGCATCATGCCTGTTTACCGCTAACAAGAATGTTAAAAAGGCCAGAGGGCTGCTGCTTTAAATAATTCTGCTCTCTGAGCTGATGTCTGTCTGCTCTTATTTTCCATCTCTCTCCCCTCATGTTCACTTCTGTGTTTTGTCCTGTGTTTTCTAATTATATGTGCACATGGGAGCTGCATTAATGAGTCCTGTCATACAATGGGGTGTAAAAGTCTCAGAGCACTGGTGAAAATTCATCTACTTTATGTTCTTTTAAAAGAGTTTGTTTTATAATATAAAATGCTGATATTTATTAAAACAGCACTGGGATGTTTCACATATCTCTGCTGAGTTTTGCTTATGAAATTTAATCATGTGGCAAACTCCTATTGGTAATATTGTGTTTAAAATGTCACTTAACATTAACTTCATGTTTGTCAGGGTCCGGGGTCCTAAAAAGTCTTAAATTTAGGGGTAAGCTTAAGGTAATAAAAGTCTTAAATGGTACAAGAAAGTCTTAATTAGGATTTCAAGAGGTTTTAAATTTGGGGACAGATTAAACTTCAAAAGGCAATGATTTCATTAAATAAACAGGAGCGCTGCACGTTTCAAAGTCAGCTGCTGTGCTGCTTTGTGTACAGTACTGTTACCAGGAAAACTGCCGCACCAAAAGCTCCTCCTGCTGGCAGAGAATGAATGTGCATTTTCAATCAGCCCTTCTGTTTTTGTTCAGACCAAAGTGAAAATCGACCCATATTTTTACGCAGCAAACACTCAGACTTGTAAATGTGAACTTGTGGATTAACAAGAAGCTAATGAACTCAAATCTAACCACGTAAGACATTAAGATGTATTTATGTTATTTAATATAATAATTGTTTAAATTAATATAATAATTGATCATTTTGACTCATCCCTTTTCTTAAAAATGGTTTAAAGGCTGAAATGTGGAGTTCATCATTTTACAAAACTTTTTGCTTGTGTGAAAACCTGTAACAGAACTGTAAATCAAGCTTTTTAGACATTACCCTACCCCCACTTAGATGCTATTAATTTTATTTGTGCAGGTCTTAAAAAGGTCTCAAAAAGTCTTAAATTAGATTTTTTTTTAAATCCTGCAGATATTGAACTGTTGGTTAAAATCACTGTCACAATATTAGCATGAGTTTAATAACGTGCAGCCAATCCATTCCACACACACACACACACACACACACACACACAACTGATTGTGAAAATGTTTTAATTGCATACGACCTTTACCGTTTAAAATATATATAATTAGCATAACAGTTTGAGTTTAAAATTGAATTGAAAATCTCACATGCATTTTCTGAATGTCTTAGTATTTGTTATGTGCCCTTTTTTAATCAACGGCAGCAGCACTCAAAATGACATGGACATTTGATTTGTGAAATAGAAATTTGCAGAATCTTTCATTTTTATGGCATAACCATTATTTGATTTCAGACTGTAAAATTTCTGTGTTTATTTCCAGGCTTTAGACTTGTGCTCTTAGACTTTTGAACCCAAGAACATTTATCTGAAAAGATCTTATAAGATGACCGCAGCTTTGGATTTACTGAGATTGCACTTGTCTCACATAATCACCCGTTCCATTCAGTCATTGTGCTGTGATCTCATTAGATTGATTGCAGTGGTCTATCTCGTGATATGTTTGCTCCTCTCAACTGAACCTTTAAGTTGAAACCACTGCTTTTACCTTCATTTGAAACACCGTGTCTGTGTTGAAAGTGACCAACATCACATCGTGACACAGCAGCTGGATGTTGTCTACACTGGATGTGTCAAAGCTGCACGTCATGTCAGAATATGTACGCTGGAAAATATCCTGCCTTATTACACGGCTGGCTCTGTGGAATACTTGATTCTGATTGGTCAGTCGCGACATTCTGAGGTCTGTTATCCCTCGATAACAACCGGTAAAAGCTGATAACACAGGCTCATCCGGGTAACTGAAGTCGGCGCTGTACTCTTGATAGGAACAGTTTTTCTTGGTGGAAGCTTTGCATTTGGCTAGCTAATTAAATATTAAAACTCGATTCAATATTATGTGTACTATTATTTAATGTCATCCTGGATTCGCGACTCGCTCTCTCGTTTCATACAAACGCAGCAGCTGCCATTTTGCAATGATTGTTTTGTACACTGTAATGGATTATAAGATGTAACTAACCAACTGGTAAGATTTTAAAACATTTTCGTCTTAAATCAATATCTTTTATCGCCTTGATTGTAAATGTCCGTCTAGTTTGAACTTGCCGCTTGCTAGCAACTGCTTTCTTCACTGAGGCTTTGCGTACAAATATTTCAACTTAAAATTGTGTCTAATTATTTATTAATGTAGCAAGTAGATGTTTAATAAGCGGGATAATGTACAGTACCGTACATCCAGCCGGGTTGTTATCGCAGAATAACCCCCTTCAGTGTGAGACAAGTGCTGATCGCCCTGTCGGGGGTTACGTAAGGGATAATGTACATCCAGCCGGTTGTTATCTCAGAATGAACCCCAACAGGATGATCGCGGAGGGGTCTTGTATCAGCCTGAAGGGGTTTATTCTGAGATAACAACTGGCTGGATGTACGCTTATTACACGGCTAAAAAGATTTGTTTTTACCATATATGTTGAAATGAATGCTGAAGTCTTGCATTGTAACACGCGGTGGTTAAGTGTTTCCAGTCACAAGATGGCGCCAGACAAGTCAACGATAGCGGAGTGACTCGTTAAGTATATAAGTAGTACCGGTCAAGATAACTCGTAGTACCCGGATGAGCGGATAACAACCGACAAATTGAATAACATACCGCTGGATGGCGCGATTGACCAATCAGAATCAAGTATTCCACAGAGCCGTGTAATGGATGTACATTATCCCTTGTTGAAATCATAGTTAATTTTTTAGTGGAAGTCCAGTGGTGTAAAAATGGTGCAACGAGGCACTTCCAGAGTAAACAGATCTGCTTATTATAATGGGAGGATGTGGTTTGTCATTGCAAGGAACAGATGCAATGTGTTACTAATTATAGGCTAAAACAAGAGTCCTACTGTTTGCGTAGTTTCAACGTCATCGGCACCTGGAGTACATTTCCACATCATCTCACACACTTCACTTTCACACAGGATAGTGCTGGCAGTTTAACAGTACAGTACATCCCATGCAATGGCAGATATGTGTGAACTGCTGGAGATGCTGCCGTGCCGTTGATACCGCGGTACATGTATCTGCATGGCCATAGAGTGCTGTGCTGCTGTCAAAACCCAGCAGACTAATCCACCAAGGGTTCCCTCCAGATCTTCCAATGGGCTTTTATAATGGGTATTTGTGGTAAATATAAATGAATGATACTTTGACGTTTCACTCTACAACATCAATTATACACACCCATACTGAAACACACATTTTGATTTTGAAGCAGTTATATTTATTTCTAAAAACATGTTTATAATAAGTAACTGGGCCTACATACGAACGTTTGGGGGTCGAGTTTTTGTAATTTACGTTGACATCAAAACATCCAAAAATGTTTACCACAGACCTCATTTTACTTATAAATGAGAAAAACCCCAGAGGAAAATCTTGAGGGAACCTGTGGTGAAATATTCTATTATATATTATATTTTAGATTACCTTTGCTGCCATTTCACTTAAAGTTCATCTTTAAAAACAGTAATAACTTAAATAATTCTTAAATATAAACTTGACTAAATTTCAAAATAAGTATAAATTTGTCATTCTGCAAATGATTATATGGTGCCTGAATTGTAGCATTTTTATGTTTTCATTTTAATTTATTTACACAAATGATCATTTTAATATTATCCAATTATTGTTTATCAGCCATAACATATAAAATAATTATCAACTTGTTTTATCAGCCAGAATTTGAATATCAGTGCATCCCTAATTATCTGATCTTTTGGATTGTGTCCGTCAAGACCTAAATATGAAGAAAAAAGAATCAGATGAAGCACCTTTCATTTATGCAGTATGCTTGAATTATACAAATCAACATCGACATTATTATTATTTTAAATACAAAACATTTTCCATTCAATTTCCAGTAAAAATAACTACACAGTGATGTATAATCACTAAATTTCATACAATACCAAATGTCTGTTTGCGAACAGAAATTAGATGTTTGTTCTGTTGCATGAATTTCAGCAAACATTAGTTTAGGACATTTTGTTGTTGAGCTAAACACCTTGAAATTACACTGAATTAAAGAATTGCACGGGCTATGCATCTTCTTCTCTGACAGCTGTGTATGTTTATCAGCTCATTTATTGTTGTTTGATTTCAGCAAATTGATGGCGAGGCCTTCCTGTTATTGACTCAGGTGGACCTGGTGAAGATCCTCAGCATTAAACTAGGGCCAGCTCTAAAGATATATAACTCTATTCTAATGTTTAAAACAACAGAGAACTCTGCCTGCAACGAACTCTGACCAGACAGACCGACAGCCAAGAGAGTTCAGAACTGCTTCAGTCAAAGGGCTCGTCATGAAGATTCATACAGTACACACCACACTATTATACATGATCAACACGATGTAGTTTGTGTCCGAATGAGCAGGTTAAACACATATAATGACATTCAGAATTCATTCAGACAGCACAAGAACGTTTCTGCACTGTCATTAATAATCATATTTGTACGCACATGATGATTTCAGGTAGTGCTCTTTCATTATAGTGTTGTCGGTGAGAATGTATATTTACTGAGGGGTTATCGGAGAATTAGCGCTTTTCTAAATTCAGGTGCTAATTGAATTCAGCTACATGCACTGAAGAGCCGCACAATGTCTCGTTGTTTCTGTTAAAACTCTCCTTTAATTCATAGCTGTAGATCATTTTAGTGTTTTGAAAGAGTTCTGGATGGAGGACTGGCAGAAGGGGGTTGAATATCAGAGCATTAAATGAACACATGCATCCTCTTTGATTTTCTTGTTTCCAGTGTGCTGTGACGTCATATTAATGCATCATGCCACAGTTCTTCATTACGGTTACAGTCATGGAATTTCTTTTTTTTCTTTCTTTATCTATTTTGATACAATGGATGTAGAAATGGAGAACGGAGGGTAAAGCTACACTCAAGGCACAAATAATAATTGTGAGAGCCATATTTGGTATTTTGTAATAGAATGTAACTTAATACTCAGAATGCCTTCATGTGCACAGTGTACGAAAAAAAATGTACAAACGTATTAATTTTAATTCAGTTGAGGAGGTATGCAGCATTAAAATACATGAAATCTCACATCTATTTATTTAAGTTTAATACATATGTCATTGTGGATATGTATGTTAACAAACCAAAACTGTCTGTGATGCTGTTTTTACTCACTGTTTTAACTCACGGTGCTTAGCTGTATGATTTCCCATATTCAGAACTCATTTATCATGCCAGTTTTTTTTTCATGCCATGAGAGCGTATAAAGAACAGTTTGTTTGGGGATTTAAAATGTAAATAAGCAGTGGTTTAGTGTGGAAGTGCAGCACTGTTGGATGGACTACTAAACTTATGCTGTAATTCATTTGAAAATAAACTTGATGATCGAAAGGTCTTGTCAACACAATGGTCTTTTTAATGATTGCATGGCATGATTAATATTATAATGTGCCATTTATTTTATTGCTGGTTTATTTGATAACATTTGCATATGATACTGCATTATACCTCTTTAATTGATTTCTTGACACCTGTTTCAAATTAGTAGATGTTTTTAACATCAGCTGTGTTCAGAATAGCATTCTACCCATACTTACAGTGCAGTTTGTGCTTATAATGTATACATGGAATACCTTGATGGGTTTCGGCAAATCTATTACATTTGCTGTGTGCACCATTTAACAGAGCACACTGTGGAATAAGGTATCCCACAATGCAATGCACCTGATTTTGCATTTCCAGTGTGATGAACAAACAAGAAGGTCATATCAGCAGTAGTGTTCTCCTAAACTCATGATTTAATTGGACTGCACACACTACACAAAATTGGCTAAAAATACAAAAGCCTAAAAATCAGGTACTGGTAGAATCGATAACATATAGTGAGAAGAAATCCCATTACTGCCACAAATGTTTACTATATAATAGTAAAATACATAGGTGCCTTCAGTAATGATGTTTCTTCTCACCTTGTAAATGCATTCAATTTATGATATTTTTTATAACAAGAAGTGAATGAAACCGTCTCTCTCCATGTTTCATGTAATTGGCTGTTTGCTGCACGTGTTCCAGAGTTAATCATAAACTTTTAGATCATACAATTACTAAAGTTAATTTGTGAACATGTGAGCCCACTGATCTCATTATAGACCGGATTGGATTTGTTTGGTTTTGTCAGCACTAAACCTGCCCTGAAACTCTGAGTTTATTCAACTTGCTTCATGCAACAGGACACAGGCAAGAGCTCTAAACAAAATAGCTGCATACCGAAGAAAGGAAGATGTAATTCTTTGATGCATAGGTGCAAAATGGCATTCAGTGTAACATTGCAAGAACCTACTACTTGCACCATACTCACTCTTATGTCTACAGTTACCAATGACTTGTATTGTGTTGAGCCCTGGAGATGTTGACAAAAGTGTTGGAACATGAGTAATGACATTATCTAGGGATTAATCTATTAACAGACCTCTACTGGTGATAGGGCAAGTCTGAACATGACTGTTGTTGAAAGGAAGCTTTATATTTGTCATGCGTACATCCCTTGCTTTAACCTTATTAATCTATAGATCAATGCTTATTATCCATTTCACACAGATTCATGTCACCCCTTCCCCTGTTATCTACAGTCTCGAAGATAAATTCCTGTTCTTGTAATCTTACAGTCTTGGTTTTAAGGGAAATATATGTGCTTTTAACACTCTGACCATATGAATGTTGTACATTCATTCATGCTTTGATCATCAGGGCTTGTGTTGGATTGTCAAGAATTGTACTATAATTACACCTACAAATGCAACCCATTCTATAGTATACACTACACAAACATGAACAGAGGCAGACATGTAGCTGTTTATGAGAAATGTTTTAAGATTAAGATTCACAATTTACAGACAAGGTCAGAACTATTTATGTGTACATGCTATTTGCTTATTTTAAATTAGTGTCAGTTTAAGTGCTGGTGATGTAAATAATTGGCTGGGAGGGACTGCATCCGAGGTCTCTCAAGCCCCATTCACACTGCCAATGTCTCACAGCAACATGAATCCATCTCATTCATCTTCACACAACATACACTAAGCAAACCAGCAAAATGTTAGACTGAATTGTATATTCAGATACTCAAAGGAGTGACTGCTGAGTGGAACAATAGTTTTTGAAAAACTCAACCTTCACAGTGCTTATAATCTTGTCAGAATGCAGAAGGGAGATGAATTGAACACCACCTTAGTAACACCTGCAGGCCACTGTGAGTATCAGGTCATGCCATATGGGCTAGTCAACACTCCCTCCATATCCCATGGGTTAATGAACAAGGTTTTCTGAGACTTGTCTTTGTTCTAAGCAATACTGATATCCTAATTTTCTTCCGCAACCTGACAGAACACAATCAGCATGTGACCCTGGTACTTTAGAAAAGTGAAAACCTTATCTGTTCCTCAAAGTGTCCTTTCCACCCACCTCCTGTGTAATTCCTGAGCTATAACATCAGACATGTTGCAGATGGACTCATGGACTCAGGTACAAGTAGTTCAGTCCTGGTCACCTCTTTCCACTGTCATAGTATATACAATTTTCCTGGGGTTTGCCAGTTTCTACCAAAGATTAATCTATAAGAAACCGTGATCACAGCTTCATTCAACTCTCTCCTTAGTTCTAAGCCCAAGTCTCTGTCCTGGAAGCCCAAAGCCTCCTATGCCTTCCAAAGTTTAAAGAACGCCTTAACCAGTGCCCCATCCTCATCCATCCTTATCCTACTTACCTTTGGTTGAAGTAGATGCCTCCTCTACATACGTACAAGCTGTGTTATCTCAACGACAGGGAGATCCAGCAAAACTCCATCCATTTGCTGCCTTCTCATGCAAACTCACTTCGGTAAAGCAAAATCATGACAACCAAAGGCCAGTTTTGCTAACAGCTTGTGCCAGCGCAAACCATCTTTTGGCATTAAAATAGTACTGTCAGGATTTACTAAAGATGCACAGTGAAGAATTAGCACTGAAAAGGCGTGGACACAGTTCTTTTTGTGCCTGACCTTATTGAATATGCATTTGTAGGAGTTTGCCTTCCAGACGCAAGATTTATAGGAGAGTATTAAATTTCCAATCCCATTAGCGCTTTTTGGGGAAAAAAGTAAGTTAAACAACCACCAATACCTCCAAGAGAATAGACGGCTGAACCCTCACCAGGCCCCATGGGCCTTGTTCTTTACAAAGTTCAACTTAGTCACCTGTCTATCATCTACGTCAGTGGTTCCCACCCTGATCCTGGAGTACCCCCAAAAGTACTATTTTAGGTCTTGAAGTCCCTACTAATGAGCTGATAAGTTGAGTCAGGTGTGTTTCATTATGAAGACATATGAAATATGCAGTTGGAGGAACTCCAGAACCTGGATTTGGAACCACTGGTCAAGGGCAGTGGTTCTCAACTCCAGACTTGGGGACCCACTGCTCTGCATAATTTGTTTGTCTTTCTTATCTGCATACTCAGTTTAGTTCATGGAGCTCTCTCCTAACGAGTTCATGATCTGAACCTGGTGTGTTAAATAAGGAAGACAGCCACCAACCAACAACATGTATGTTAGACCCTATTCCATCTAAGCTACTAAAAGAGGTGCTTCCAGAAGTCATGGATCCTCTTTTAAATATTATTAATTTGTCAAAGTCATTAGGATATGTCCCCAAAACCTTCAAACTGGCTGTTCATTAAAAAAACACAACTTGTCCTAGAGAATGTTAATTACAGACCGATCTCAAATCTCTCTTTTCTGTCAAAAATACTAGAAAAGGCAGTATCCTCTCAGTTATGTTCCTTCTTAGAGAGAAATGGTATCTGTGAGGATTTCCAGTCAGGATTTAGACCGTATCATAGTACTGAGACGGCTCTCATCAGAGTTACAAATGACCTGCTCTTATCATCTGATCGTGGTTGTATTTCTCTTTTAGTGCTACTGGATACTTAGTGCTGTGTTTTACACTACGACCACAACATTCTTTTGTGTAGAATCTGTAGCAGTGAATGAAGAGGTATCATATCGATAACAAGTACAGTATCGAGTACCACAAGGCTCAGTACTAGGACTGCTGCTTTTCACGCTGTACACGATACACTTGGGAGATATCATCAGGAAACATAGTGTTAACTTTCACTGTTATGCTGATGATGCTCAGCTCTATATTCCTTCATGGCCCGAAGAAACATACCAATTCGCAAAACTAAGGGAATGCATAGTTGATATAAAAAAAATGGATGATTAGTAATTCCCTACTGCTAAATTCTGAAAAAACAGAGGTTTTAATTACTGGACCAAAAACCTCTGCATGCAATATCCTAGAACACTGTCTAACACTTGATGGCTGCTCTGTCAAGTCTCCATCATCAGTTAGGAACCTAGGTGTGCTATTTGATAGCAACCTTTCTTGGGGGGTATTAAAAAACAAGAGTGCACTGTCTTTTTTTGTTTGTTTTTTTGGAAGGTTTGGATGTGTCATTTATTGACAAGTCCGTTAAAAACAAATGGAGATGGGCTTGGCTTGAAGAAACGGGGCAGGATGGCCGCTCGCTCCGATCCTGGTGTAAAAAAAA
Organism: Sinocyclocheilus anophthalmus; assembly: GCA_018155175.1. Lineage (NCBI taxonomy): Eukaryota > Metazoa > Chordata > Actinopteri > Cypriniformes > Cyprinidae > Sinocyclocheilus > Sinocyclocheilus anophthalmus. The sequence continues at coordinate 55,117 of JADLZN010006237.1, read as the reverse complement.
AGAAACTGCCAGGTGCGTGTATGTGTGTAGTATGCATAAAAAACTTCAGTACGGCAGTAACGGCAAAAGAGTGCTTCTGCACCATAAATCAGAAGACGCACACAAAGCTGATGTTCGTTCTCTTAAGCATACCTCCTCCCTGCCTGGTGCATCATCTACCACAATCGAGGTACGGGCGTCTATGGCTGACGTGTATGTGACCACAAAGTGCGTTTATGTGTGTTCTTAGCTGAACAAGACCTGCTGCTCAATCTGTCGCAGCCACTAGTGGAGCTAATCAAGTCGGTTGCTAACAATCGAAGCGCACTTTCCAAATTATCAGTATCTAATGCACACACCTCTTACCTCTGCACACATGGCATTGCTGCGTAGTATAAAACAGAACTGTCAGCCAAGCTGCAAGGAAAGACTTTCTCATTAAATGTAGATGAATCAACAAATGCAAACATGTACAGGATCCTTAATGTTCTCATAAGCAGCAAAATCATTCTCTGTTGGCTTTTATTATTTGAGAAATGAAAACTTGTGTTGGAAAGTTATGCAAATGGTTAATTATTTGTATGACTACATCACAAAGAGTCACACTTTTTCACTGTTGTAAAAGTTGTAGATTGAAAACATAAAAATTTCATAAAAGTGTGTAAGTAATAGAAATGCAGTTCAACATTGCCTTTCTTTAAATGCAAATGATCTTTAAGTATTTAATTTGTGTAGGTAAAGCATGTACTCACTATACTCCTAATTACAAGAAGAAGAAAAAAACTGCTCTTAAACTGGGTGTGTGACAGGCATGGCTGTGGAATGGGGTTTGGCCGAGGAAAAATGTTCAGTCAAAAGATTTTTTTTTGCTTTAACCCCTGTCCACGACAGCATACACATAACACTATCACATTTCTATCATTAAAATCTGTTAAAGGATTGTTAGGCTGCATTAATTAGGTCAATCGGAACTGGGAAGACTTCCCATAACACCCAATGTACTCGTTACATCATAAGAAGAATGGCATCTATGCTAATATTAGTCTGTTTCATTCTTATTCCAAAGTCACCATAGCCACAAGATCCAGTCTGTATCCAGACCAGATGTTGGATCAGCACCTAGAGACGACCTCTACAGCCCTGTGGAGACCATGTCAACTAGATAAGCCCCAGAGACAGATCCCCTGCAAAGACCTCATCATCTCGACGACCACCGGCACTAGACCACGGGAACCAGACAAGTCCTCTGCACCCGTGTTGCAGCCTGGAATTAAACCACACCATGCACACCAATATTGTCGGCTTTATTGCACAGACACTATTGAAAGAGAGCTGAACTGGCTGATGACATCGCTTAATCATCAATGAACAGATTTTAACTGAAAAATTGACTGATTGTTATTGCCCTCTTGCATTACTGACAAACTGTTTTCCTGTTTTGACACTGTAAAGCTGCTTTGACACAATCTGTTTTGTATAAAGCACTATATAAATAAAAGTGACTTGATATACAAAATGTGCTGAACAGTGGGTCCCAAGGACTGGAGTTGAGAACCACTGGTCTAGGGTCCAAGAACATCAAGATAGATACCCTTTCTACTTAAGAACCTGAAATCTACATTTATTTCTAAATGACTGCCAACCTTATTGCAATGAACCCTGGATGACCAGATTGCTGAAGCCACTATCACAGAACCAGCCTTGCAAGGGTGCGCTGGAAGGACAACTCATGTTCCCACCTCACTTTGGCTAACTCTGCTGAATTCTATGCACTCTGCCCTGGGCAGTGGTCATCCTGGCATCCATCAGACCTTTTCACTCCTACAGAATCGCTACCAGTGGCCCAGCATGGCCTAGAAAACTCAAAAATTCATCCAGGCCTGCTTGGAATCTCTATCTCCATGTTTCCTCATCATCTCCTAGCAGGCAAACTAATTCTGCTGCATGTTCCCCGTAATCTCTGGTAACACCTAGGAGTGGACTTCTTCACAACCCTCCTTGCCTCCACCTCATTGTCACTGAATGATTCTCCAAGGCCTGACTGGTGCTACTTAAGGGTCTTCTTATTGCCCTAGAGATCACTGAAGCACTGTACTAAACTACTGAAGACAGTGTCTGGTGTCAGTCCTCAATTTATTTCCCAAGTATGGAAGGTATTCTTCTCCTTCCTGGGTCTGTCAGTGGGTCTGTTGGATAGGAAGATCCAGGAGATTAGACACATCCAGCGGACATAATGCCATGGCCACCAGCACACACACAACTTCTTGAGTGGAAGCCGAGAATCATTCCAATACATATACTTAGCTTCCAACCGCCCTGTTTCCCTGGTCACTGGTCAAAAAAATCAGGCTGACTTAGTCAAAGGCCGAGAATTAGTGTATGGTTTTGCAGATTTGGTGTGTGGTTCTGGTGTTTGAGGGGGTCAGGTTTCAGAAACTGTGTGACAAGTTTTTGTGTGTAAGCAGTTGAAGTGCAAAGTAAATGTTAAACCTAACCCTAATCCATAACATAATGCAAAGGGAACAATGGAAGGCTACACAATGACTTCACAAGTTTCAGCAAATGTTGCCAATAATAAGAGGGTAATATCAGGGTAGTCTCATGTAGACTAGACGTCAGAAAGTCTTACGGCAGTTGTCTAAAGAGTCTGGAAAAATATTTCAAATAATGGGGCACCTTTTAAAAGTTTGTTGTCACAAACCTTGCAACCTTACATTGTCAGAGATTATTTTTGTTTTTAAAAACACTTTATGATCTCAGTACCTTATAAACAGGACTTCCAGGTGGAAGTTTCCAGATGGACTGATTAAAAACACTTGCATGCCATTTTTTGCCGAAGTTATTTAAAACCATCCAATCAAAAAGTTTAGCTCCATCCCTAATCAAACACATCTAAACAAAGTCTTTAGGATTACTTGAACATTATAAACAGAAGCTATAAATGAAATAAATTAAATAGTAAATGTAATGCCTTATTGGACAAAATAATAATAATAATGATAATGATAATACTAATATACCATGAATTTGAAACAATTAAAAAACATTTGACAAGTTTTTATCTTGTTAAGAAATATTTTAGAAACTGATTTTTACAATATTGTACAGTAAGATATTTACATCTTATTGTCTTTCAAAATATAATTGTTGTTCTAAATTAGGAGTTAAATGCTGATTTGGAGTGAGCTAACTGCTACAGTGTTCGTATTAGAGAACCCGGAGTCATATGATATGAAGCTTTAATGTTTGTTCAGATGGACTTGTGCAAAGTTTTTTGTCCGTCACTCATACAATTGTAAATCCCACATCACTACCTCATTCAGCTTCTGCCTATCAGCAATTACCATCACTTAGATTTCTAACTTGTGGCAAAGTCCCTGTGAAATCTAGCACTTGTTATGAATCAGGAGGATACATTACACCCCTATACAGTGGGTAGAGAGAAGAATCACTCCCCTTTAAAATAATCACATTTTGTTGCTTTAGAGCCTGAAATGAAGATGGACACAGTTTTTGTTTCATCCAGCTCTATTTACTCAGTGCAACTTATAACATGCAAGTGAAAGATATAACACCAACATATCAGAAAAAAAAAGAGTTGCAAAAAGGAGCACCCCCCTCCAAAAAGGCAAAAAAAAAAACAATCAGGTCTAGTTAATCAGCTTCTCAATGGCACACAAAGCCATTTAACTTTCAACTGTAATCAGCTGTGCTCATTTTGATTGCTCAGCATGAAAAGAGCTTTCCTGGAGCGTTTCAGTCCTTGGTAGTGCAACTGAAGCAAACTATCAACTATGAACTGCAAGGCACTGTCAAAAGATCTCCAGAATAAAGTTGTGGACAAGCACAAGTCAGGAGATGGATAACAAAAAAATGCAAAGGCTTTATCAATGCCTAGAAGCACATTGAAGTCTGTTATTAAGAAGTGGAAGGTATTTGGTAAAACACAGACCCTCCCTGGACAGGGGCCGTCACACCAAACTGGATGAAAGAGCCAGGAGGAAAATGGTCAAAGAGTCTTCCAAAAGGCCTACAGCAACTCTGAAGCAGCTACAGGAATTTATGACAAAGAGTGGTCATTGTGTGCATGTGACAACAATATTACAAATTCTCCACAAATGTGGCATGTATGGGAGGGTTGCAAGAAAAAAGCCACTCCTCAAAAAGGCTGCATGCAGTTAGACTGAGCTTTGCCAAAACACACCTTAAAGATTCTGAAGCTGATGAGACTAAAATTAAATTTTTTGGCCTCAACACCAAACGATATGTCTGGCAGAAATCCACTACAGCTCACCATCCAAATAACATTCCTCCAGTAAAGCATGGAGGCGGTAATATCCTGTTATGGGGTGTTTCTCTGCAGCAGGGACTGGAGCACTTGTCAGGATAGAAGTAAAACTGGATGGGGCAAAATACCGTCAAATTCTTGAGGAACATCTGCTGCCATCTGCCAGAAATTTGTCAATGGGAAGAAAGTTTACCTTCCAACATGACAATAACCTAAAGCACACAGCAAAACTGAGCACACAGCGGTTGAAGGAGAAAAAGATGAATGTCCTTGCACGGCCTAGTCAGAGCCCAGACTTAAACCCCACTGAAAATCTGTGGAATTACTTGAAGACTGCAGTCCACAAATGCTCACCGTAAAATTTAACTGAACTTGAGCAGGTCTGCAAAGAAGTCTAGATGTACAAAGTTAGTAGGACAAATCTCAACAGAATAAAGGCTGTAATTAAAGCAAAAGGTGGTTCAACAAAATACTGACACGAGGGGGAGATCCTTTTCCAACTCAGTAATTCTGTTTTGTTTTGTTTTTAGCCATTGTTGGTGTTCATCTTGCCTGGATGGTATAAGTAGCAATGAGATACCTACAGCTGGATTAAACAAAAACTGTGTCCGTCTTCATTTCAGGCTGCAACGCAACAAAATGTGATTATTTTAAAGGGGGTGATTCTTATGAGGAGTATGTTTCATTCAGGTCTTTGGGTAACACTGAATGTATGCACACAGCTCATGAGTTTTCTTGTTGTTTGCCGTTTCTTCCATTGGTTTTCCTCATGTAACCTCCACCAACCTGCAAAATAAAACTTGCCGTTGCACCTGTATTCTGGAGTATAGAAGATTCATTACAATAATATTTCACCAAATATGGTAAGGTAACTTGTAGTTAACCAATAAACAGGTTTTTGTCCCATTTTAACCTTTTTTTGTTAAACTTACTAATATTTGAACCGTTTCATGTAAATCTTTTTTCTATTAGGTTAACATTTGTAAATGACTGCAGTTGTCAGTGTCTCCAACTGTTTCTTTAATGCATATGGAAAATATGAAACAGATGGTATTCCATGTCTGGTGTTCTGCTGGAGCAAAATATGTTTTGAGGAGAAATGTCCCAATGTCTTAACATTAGACACAGATGCACATGTGCTGTGATGAGAACAGACACGCTGCCTGAGACCAGCTTCATCCGTTCACACTGCAGTCCAAATATCTCAGCCAACAAAGAAAAGATTGAGAAGAATACATTAGAAAGGAGATATGTCACCCTACAGTAAATGGTATGTTTGGTACACTGTATCGGTTTTGTATGTTGACTTCATTCATTTTTTCTTCGTTAGCACTTCACAAGCCTCTCACCTGAACCATAAATGCCACGATGTGACTGATCACTCAAAAAACTTGTATTGTATTGTATAACTTTATTGTCCACCAGAGAGGAAAATTGTCTTTGGCTCAGCAGCACAACAAAATGAGTAACAACATACAGTACATAGTAAAATAGAATCACAATCATTAGTCACGTTACACACATTACATAAAAGTGAATAAAAAGATACAGTTCATGCCTTACACACTACTAGATTAAACACTTGCTGAACTTTATGCAGAAATATTTATTACAATTATTGCATGGTCTATTTTAGGACTCTCCAAACTCGGTCCAGAAGGGCTGGTGTCCTGCAGAGTTTAGTTACATCTTGCCTAAACACACCTGCCTGGAAATTTCTATTATGCCTAGTAAGGCCTTGATTAGCTGGTTCAGGTGTGTTTAATTAGGGTTGGTGCTAAACTCTGCAGGACACCGGCCCTCCAGGACCGTGTCTGGAGACCCCTAGTCTATTTCATGCTGTTACTACATTATATTAATTTAGGTATTGTGAAAGCATCTATTATGATATAATGAAATAATAGCAATTTATTTGTTTCTTTTCTTTTCTTTTGTCCCAAACAATGGTGTAGTTACTACATCTACCAGCAGGTGCTAACTGCCAGACAAACCAGCCAAAACCTAAGCCCCTGCCCAAAACTTGTGATGATTGCTTTCATTACTTTTGTGGTTGTTGTTTTTATTGCTTGTGGAAACCGCAACATGAGTGTACTGGTAAAACCTTTGGTTTTGGTTGCCAGTCCTTGGTAATTTTGCACTGATGCTGATGTCTTGACTCATAAGAACAAGATGCAAATGCTTAACACTTCATTTGATAGTCCAACAACAGACATTCAACTGACTATAACTTTGCAACTACATGTCAACTTCTACTAATTCTACTAACCATAACCCAGCCTAACAGTCTTTGTATACTCTAATGAGAGTTAGCTGACAAGTAGCTGCAAAGTTACTTATAGTAGTAAAGTGGACTATCGAAAAATAAAGTGTAAGCAATTTTTATATCCTAAGCAATGTCTTTATTCAATCATCTCACACTGCTGGTTTCTCTGATATCAGCACCCCCTTCTGAAATGGTAGTACAGATTTACACCAAAAAAAATCCCTCATTTCCTGTAGCAAACATAAAGCTTGACAAAATACTTTGATGATAATACAAATAAGTTTACAAATGCTCCTACAATGAGAAAGTGCTAATTATATATTTTCCTTAACAATAATTTCCCCATTGTTGTAGCTATTAAATTTTGGGGCAAACATGGCCATCTGTTATTACCACTGGTTAATTCAGAAAGAGTCTTAGGTATTAATGTTGGTTCAAACTACCTAAAAAAAACTGTAACAAACACTATATTGAAAAGGTTATGGGTCGGTGTGTTAACCCTGTGAGTGTTTGCTGAGGCTGTGTGAACTAGTCTTCTGGTTGTGTTTATGCAGTGACTATTCACCAATAAGCTCCCAACAAACACATTTTTGAGGGTTTTATATGTGTCCGTCACCTCCAAACTTCCGTGTTGGCACGTAACATAAGACACTGCTTGTGTACATGCTGGGGTGATAGATGAATCCCCGCGCGTGAAGGGTAATCCATCTGTGGTCTGAATTACCCTGATCTGTACTCACACATTATCTAACAGAAAATTGTCGGAGCATTATTCAGCACTGTCAACATGTTATAATGCTTTCACCTTACATAATCATACTCAAAATGAGTTAAAAACTGAATGGCGGTATGTATGTGGCACATGTGGTTCTCTGTGATGAACTAATGTAAGAAGCATGCATGCATTCCTCCACAATGAACACATATCTGGGATTCATGACAGCATCAGGCTTTCCTCAGCTGTCTCTTAAGGTGATTGTCTTTTCATGAATCATGAAATGAGAGAGCAAACACCAAAATCCTGTATCAATGCAATGGTGGGATTCTTCATTTTTTTCCCAGCATGTGCAGAAAAGAGCTCATTAATTGAAGAACATGCCTATTTTTAGACTTTCTTTGACTATAGTGATCACACCTACGCTGTCTGCAGTGCTAGATTCATCCTCCACTGCTCTTAAGACTCACATCTCTATCCACCTCCTCTGTGATGCTGGCTGAATTATACGCTTGTGTAGGAAATTAAGATGTTGTTGTAAGGTGCTCATGATGAGCACTCTGCAAGCTTAAAGGCTTAGTACACATTTTCCTAACAATTAAATCTATCATCATGTCATCTAGTCTTAACACTTTTACAAAGAATTTTTCTGGAGCAATTCACTCAAGAAATTTACATAATCTTCTATTTTATCAATCAACTTTATGTCTTTCCATGGAGCACAAAAGGAGATGTTAGGCAGAATGTCTAAGCTGCTCTTTTCCATGCAACAAAGGTGGAGGATTTATACCACCAAGCTCCAAAATGGATTAAAATAAAAGCACAGTAGAAGTATCATAAATATGAAAAGTATCACGGTTGTGTAAATCTTTGCTACTCCCTGAAATTTTAATTCTCCACTATAGCTCTCAAATATTATTCTCACATCCAAGTTTGCATATTCAAACTGGGCACTTCATGTTTAGTTGTGAGCTGGGTGGGAAAATTATCACCATCACCAGCCAAATGTGGGTAATTTTTCACAGGGGCGGGTAATTTTGTTTTATTTACCTGCTGGGTGTGTCAGACGACTTGTGTTGGATTGGCCTTTGACAATAAAATGCGTTCTTGTTGAAGTAATGTCTTTCAGCATTTCACTAGTAAAAGCAGAAACGGGTTCTTGTTCACTTCACATTTTGGTCTGACTTTAGATCTTTTAATGTTTTTAAAACATCCACACGATTTAATGCTTTGTACCTGTATTCATGTAGTAAATTATGTTGTTTAAATTCAAAATTCTAGAATAAAAATGGTTGGCAAAATATTTGAGTAGCTGGCGTGATGCATCTTGATGTGTCAAGTGTAAATATGTTTGCATGTGTGAGTGAGATTTGAGTCCCAAAAAACAGGAAGATTATCAGCGAACAACACATTTTAGTTCTTCTATCAAAAGATACTGTATTAGAAGACTTTTTAAAAAATAATACGGGATCAGAAAAACTTTAGGGTTTATGGATGACAGAAATTTCATTTTAGATGAATTATTCTTTTAATAATGTGATTTTAAGCTGGCTGTTCTCTGACTATGAGTGTAACGCTGAGAGTAGTACCAAGACGAGAAGAGGCAGATCCACGTGCAAGCAGAGATTATTAAATAATAACAAAACATGAATAGACAGGACAACAGGAAACCACTGGAGACGAGGAACACAAGCATTTACATGAGACAACGACTCACAAACAAGCACTGAAACACATATATACACATTATATATAGGCCTATATATATATATCTATATACACACACAAGGTAACGAGGTTAACAAGGGGGTGGAGCTAATCAGTCACTAGGGAAACTAACAAGGGAAACCATGGCTTTATCCGAAATCGCCCCCATACCCTCATTCACTATTCCCTTCATTAGGCCACTAATAGAGTGCACTTGAAGGAGTGAATGAAAACGAGTGAGTGTATTCGGACATTGAGTGCACCGAAAGGACTGCCGCTTTTGCATAGTTTGTGCTTTCTGTTTAATAATCATTTGAAACTGGCAAACTGGCGGCTCCAGTAGTAAGATTAAAGGATTTATCTTGAACTCTGTCGTGGAAATTATGTATAAACCCTAGTTTAACAAATTAATAATCAATTTACAATGAATTTATACCTGTGTTGTATTACGGTGTCTTATACACTGTGGACAAGCGCTTGGATGATGGATGATTCAGCTGCAAGTGCCATCTTCTGGTGAGACGTGGCAATTTATTCGGTGCGCGACTCTCACAGTGCATTATGGGTATTATCTAGCCATTGAGCGTGCACCAGTTGTAAACTAATTTTTGTGGTGCATTGTGGGATTGAATGAGTGTACTCGAGAACGTTCACTATGGTTTCGGACACCACTACAAATGGCTGTCCACTCAAATAGTGCCCTATTTAAGAGTATAGGGGGCGATTTCGGATACAGCCCATGACAACAAATAAGGTGCGCAAAGGAACAAGGGAAAACAGGAACTAAACAAGGAAGTGAACACAGAAACACTTCAAAATAAGAGTTCAGAAACACGAGACAGGGGAGCACAGACTGGGATCATGACAATGAGTCAAATGCTTAGTGTTTCAGAATCGAATCATGTAACGCCCTAAAAACACGTTAGGAAACTCTATACAGAGGCCTGCTGTCTGCCGCTTTAAATGCTCAAGCTCAATAAAGCCGAGTGGATTCTGATTGACTTTCAGTGGTTTTATGATTCATCAGCTTACAATCGTTCCTCTGTCGTTATCATTATTGCTGTGTTGTGAACTTCCCCACTCTCATAGAATTAGAATGACAATTAAAACTTCATAGTTATCGTCCTTGTTGTGAACGGCCCATGAGCCTGTGAGAGTGTGTGTGGATGTAATGTACTCACCTGAAACATGACAATACTGAAAAACACATTAATACAGCAGGAATATGTTGTAGCGCACTACACAAGCTCCCAACTGCCTACGCTCCGCTTTAATAAAATATTCATCAGACAGACTACACAGGCTATGCGTTCTTGTTCATGACTCCAATTTTGAGCAGAATCCAGCTATGCTTTCACGAATACCAAAATGACTCTCTTTTTTTAAACTCCTGTTTATTCTTCCTCAGTCTTGTTTGAGGGTAGAGACATCAGAGAGAAAACCAAAGAAAACTCATCCCAGATGTGCAGTTACAGTAGGTGAGATGCATGCATGCATGTACAGATGTTAGAAGAGAGGACAAAACATCATTTCAACAGGATTAAACTGCTAGATCTGCTCCAGCCAGTAGGTTTATTAGACATGCCTCCCTCTTGCCGTATAACAATGCTTTATTTTCTAAAAGCTCATTGCATCCCTGTTAACCACAGTGTCAGCCAAATAATCAAGGGCCTCTGAGAGCTGTGTGTGTGGGGATAGATAGCTCTAGAAGTGAGTGGCACCTCTCCACAGCAGGAAGACACACAGACAATTACACTAATTCATAATTGAAATTAAAACAGCTAAGGGGGCAGACCTCCGGCATGTAGTGTGGTTTCACTTTGCTTGCTGTCAATTTTCTGTACTGTTTTGTCCCAATTTAGTTGTTCAGTCTAATGTCACTGTTTCTGGGTCAAAACACTCCTCCAGATGCCAAAAACCAACAATAAAACATGCTCATATACACTAACTTTTAAAAGCTCAGCTTAAAGGTGCGCTATAAATGAACAGTCCTCATAAACGGCTGTTCAGATAGTGTTTTCACTTCAGTATTTGATATGTCACAACTTAACAAGCAGATAACAAATGGACCAAAAAACGAATCTTTAAAAACTGTTAATGATTGTAAATATTTGATCACAAAAAAAGGGTGCAAAATTTAAAAGGAGAAAAATAGCATGTTGTCATAAAAGCCCTTGTTAGAGAGAGAGACAGAAAGAGCGAGGAGAGAGATATATTCATGTGTGTGAGAGAGAAAAAGCCTTGTGAGCTCAGCTATGCATAGCATAAACACAGGAAACCAGAGAGATGCCGACATCTGTACTCTTTTAGATAAAGCATTTTAGTGCATTAACTCTTTAACCTCCATGTGCAGAAGAAAATCTGCCTCAGGAAGCCGTGGGAATACACGGAAAGGAAAACATAAGTCTAATTCAATGAATTTCCCAAAGCTTAAACATAAAGTGAGGAGTACATTGAAAACATTTTATTTAAACCCCATTTAATAATAAACAGTTTTGGTATGTTGAACATTTTAAAAGATATAAGTAATTATGTATTTAATCAGCGTTGGGGGTTACTTTTTTCAAGTAACTAGTAAAGTAACACATTACTTTTTAATTTACAAGAAAATATTTGAGTTACTTTTCCAAATAAGTAAAGTCAGTTACTTTGTTTTCCCATTTATAGATTGACAGATTTATAGATTGTCCCCATTTTGAGAGAAATCTGGAGTAAATGCAGAGGCGTTGTGTGCGCTGTGTGAACATGATGCTTACTGTAGTTCTAGACTAAATGTGAACATGCAAAAAAAAACAAAGTGAATAAAAATAGTGAAATGCAAACTCAGAATATGACATCCCATTTTTGAACAAGGTCTTGCATGCTGACCTTCGGTGATTCATTTCAACCATATACTAATAAACGAAAATGACTTAACATTTGTGTTTTGTTTCTTTTTTTATTATTGCCGACGGTTATGATACTGTCTTCCCTGTGTATTCTTCATGCAATCCAGAATGGCAGCACAACTGAAAGGTTTGTTTGAGCTGCACCCTCTACTGTACAGACGTGAATTTGCATTTCGTGCAGTCTGAGGCTTATTAATTTCACTTTTGGTGTGAAAGGGCTTTTTACATTTGCCAAAAGTAGAAGTTTTTATATATGAACAAACAAGCAAGCCCAGCCTAGATGAGAAAAAGTAACACAAAAGTAACGTAATGCATTACTTTCCATAAAAAGCAACTAAATAATGCAATTAGTTACTTTTTTAGGGAGTAATGCGATGTTGTAATACATTACTTTTAAAAGTAACTTTCCCCAACACTGTTGTTATAATGAATAAAAAATGCCAAAGATTCTGCACCAAGTCGCTAGTAGTAGGGAAAGTTATAGGGAAAGTTTCTAAAAAGTGCATGTACAACATTAGTAGTCCTGCAACATTAAGCGTAGAGGTAATTTGCAGTATTGAGATTAAATTAAATATGAATTGTTGGATCCAAATAGAGGTGTGTCCTTGTTCCAGGCCATGTCATCCAAATCTCACTCCAGCCAGCCAATCCATATTTCTATGTAATAAAGTGAGAGGGTTGTCAGCTTTTGCAACCCTGGCACTGCAACAGAGTTTATCTTCTATAATAAAATATTTTGATGACAGTAGCTGTGGTTAAGTACCCTCTGCATATAGCCAACAGAAATATTTACATCCTAGAAATTATCATGTCAGCGTTGTTTTGCTGTAACTCGTAGCGTGTTTGCAAGGTTTTTTCAAGTTAGTTATTAAAACTCTCAAATTCAAATTCAAATGAGCTTTATTGGCATGACACAGCATTGTCCATTACATGAATAAGGAACAAACGATTATATAATACATAAACAAAACAAGAATAGATATGTAAAATAATTAAGTAAATAAGTACGTGTATTTTCCTTTTTTTTCACAAACAAGAAAAATATTAAAGACATTGCTAAAAAGAAAGAAAAAATTATAATAAAAAAATTAAAAATTGCACAACAGTACATGTAAGAAATGCTCTTGCTTCAGTTTTGTCCACTGGCTGACAGTCTTAGTGTGTGACAGGCTGATACATATCTTGCTGTTGAGATCATTTTGGAATCTTCCCCTAAAATGTTACTTAATTTTTCTGTATTTGGTAATGCCATAAAATGTGGTTTAATTTGTTGGAATTTGGGGAAATCTGCAGCTCTAATGTTGTGATAGTAATCACAGTGCAGTAAGAAATGTTCCTCTGTCTCCAGCTCTTTCTGTGAGCACAGTGAACACAATCTCTGTTCTCGCGGCTGCCATCTCTGTCTGAGTCGTCCTCTCTCTATAGCCAGACAGTGACACTCAGTCTGTAGGTTGTCAGGTCTTTCGTAATTGTGATCTTTTAAAAGCCTCAGGTATTTGCTGGTGTAGTACTCTTTTCAAGGTCTAAATAACAGCTCCGTTTTTTTGCTAATTTAGTTGGATCTTTACAGTAAGCCACATGTATGTAAATTGTGTTTTTTTGTGTGATGTGGTTGGGCCGGTTGTGTGTGTGGTGTGGGGTGTTTGAAGCACCAGCTGTAGAAGGAAATCTTCGCAGGTTCTGCTCCTGAAACTGCAGGGCTTCAGTCTGGTGAGAGCTCGCGTCACTGCGTCTCAGGTGCTGGTGGAATTTCACAGCTCTCTTTTGAATACTAATTAATAGTGGGGTATTTTTCTAATTCAGCTCTGCACGAGTTGTTTGGTGTTGCTCTGTTAACTTTTAAGATGCTTTTACAGATTTGGGTATGCATAATTTCAATTTCTTCTTTTTCCCATTTGGAGAAATCTTGGGTTTTTAGGGGTCCCCATATCTCACTGCCATAAAGAGCGATGGGTTCGATGATTGCTTTTAGGATTTTTAGCCAGGTTTGAATTGGAATTTCAAATTGAATTGTATTTTTGATCATGTAGAAGACTCAGTGCCTTTGCTTTCAGTTCATTCACAGTCAGACTGAAGTTCCCCGTTGAGCTGATGTTTAGTCCCAGATAGCTGTATTCATGGGTGTGTTGGAGGACCTGGTTTCCCGCTCTGAAAGTGTGTTTATTTTCCTTACACCTGGTTCTCCTTTGAAAAATCATTATTTTTGTTTTTGCTAGATTGATTTTAAGAGCCCATGTTTGACTGAATGTCTCTATGATGTCGAGGAGCTGTTGTAGTCCCTCTTTTGTTTTTGACAGAATGACTAAATCATCTGCATAGAGGAGACATTTGATTTCTGATTCAGTTAGGGTCGGGCCGGGGGAAGTCGAATTGTTTAATTCTTTGGCTTATTCATTTATATAAATGTTAAACACACACTCTCTCTCTCTCTCTCCACCCCCCACAAACACACACGATCTTCAACACACAAACACACACAATACAACCACAAACACCTCTCCTTTCTCTATACCAACGACAACACACACACAATCTCATCTCTTCCTCTTCATATTCTCCTCTACCACAACACACACAAACAAACCCACACACTCTCAGTCTCCTCTATCTTCTTCAAACATCACCAAACAAACACACCACCTTCTCTATCCTCTCTTCACACACACAACCACCGCTCTCTCACACTCACACCCACACACACACTCTCTCTCTCACACACACACAATTTCTCTCTCTCACACACACACACAAACTCTCTCTCTTTCTCTCACACAAACACACACACACACACAATCTGCTCTCTCACACACTCACACACACTCACACAAACACACACACACACACTCTCTCTCTCTCACACAAACACAGCTCTCTTTCTCAAACACACACACACCAAAACAACTCTCTCTCTCTACACACACACAAACACACCTCTCTCTCTCAACACACACACACACACACACACTCTCTCGCTCTCTTCACACACCCACAACCCCCTTCCCTCTCTCTCTCTCTCACACACACACAACACTCTCTCTCTCTCTCTCTCTCTGACACACACACACTCTCTCTCTCACAACACACACACACAACACACTTCCTCTCTAACCCAACACCCACACACACACGCCTCTATCTCTCTCTACACACACACACCACACTTCTCTCCTCTCTCTCTGGCCACACAACACACACACACACACACACTCTTTCTCTCTCTCCTCTCACAACACACACCACACTCTTTCTCTCTCTTTTTTACACACACACACACACACACTAATACCCACACTCTCTCTCTCTCTCTCTCTCACACACACACCACACAACACACAAACTCTCTCCTCTCTCACCCACACACACAACACACTCTTCGCACACACCAACACCACACAACACACACACACATCTCTCTCTCTCTCACACAAACACAACCACACTCTCTCTCTCTCACCCGCACACATACACACTCTCTCTCTCACCAAACAAACACACAACCACACACTCTCTCTCTCTCACACACACCCACAAACACACACACTTTCTCTCTCACCCACAAACACAAACACCCACCTCTCTCTTCTCACACCACACCACAACACACACACCACTCTCTCTCTCCCCCACACACACACACACACCCACACACACACACACCACACACCTCTCACACACACACCACAACACACACACTTCTCCACCACCCCACACATCTCTCTCCATCTCACACACCACACACACAACACACACCACTCATCGCTCTATCTCTCTTCACCCCACAACACACACTCTCTCTGTCACACAACACACAACCACACACACACTCTTCTCAACAAAAAAAAACACACACACACACACACCCACAAACACACACTCTCTCTTTCTTCCTTTTCAAAACCACCCACACCCACAACACCACACTCTCGCTCTCTCACACGCACACAACACACTTCTCTCTCCACACACAACACACCACACACTCTCTCTCTTCTCTCACGACACACACACACTGTCTCTTCACACACACACCACACACACACACACACCACACACCACTAACTCTCTTCTCAAACCACACAACCAAAAAACACACTCTCGTTTCTCTCCTCACACAAACCAACAAACACACACCACTCTCTCACACACACACACACCACTCTCTCTCACACACACACACACCACTCTCTTCTCTTCATCTCACACCAACACCACTCTCTCTCTCTATCTCTCTGAACACACAACCACACACTCCTCTCTCTGCACACACACACACACAACACCTCTCTCCTCTCTCAAACACACACACACACACACTCTATACACACACACACACACACACACCACACCAAAACACACAACACACACACACACACACACTTCCTCCTCTCACACACACACACACACACACACAATCTCTCTCTCACACACATACACAATCTCTCTCTCTCTCACACACACACCCACACACACACTCTCTCTCTCTCTCTCTCACACACACACACACACACTCTCTCTCACACACACACACACACACACACACTCTCTCTCTCACACACACCCACACACACACACAAACACACACTCTCTCTCTCTCTCTCTCACACACACACAAACAAACACACACAAAAACACACACACAAACAAACACACACACAAACTCTCTCTCTCTCACACACACACAACACACACACAACAAACACACACACACACACACACACACACACTCTCTCTCTCTCTCTCACACACACACACACAAACACACACACACACACACACTCTCTCTCTCTCTCTCAGTGTGCGTCATTTGGAATGGCGTCACGTGGGAGTACAAAGGCAACGCTCGCGCTCTGCACAAACAATTCGCGCCTCGGTCCCGAGCTCTCCGCCTCTGAGGAGATACTTCGCAAAGAACACCGGTATTTGTTATTTATTAATTATACAATCAAATGAAATCACGCTCGTCTTTGTACTGTTTATCATGGATTCATAGACTAGAAAGGGGGGCTGAAAGGAAACAAAGGAAAGAAAAAAGACAGACCAACTTGTTCCGTTTAGAGATATTCTCACCCAGACCATAGTTTCTTTCTTAAGAATCGTGAAGTTTGTCTCGCTGGGCTGAGATGGAGAGCAGGAGTGCGCTCAGACGGAAGTTTTCTCTCCAGACATCCAAACAAAGAGCATCTCATCGACTGGATTATCAAACTACAGAAAAACAGCTTTCAACGCAAAGTATTAGCGAAAGTGTCCTCCGCTGTGAAGCGGAGATATGATGCTGCGCGTGAGATCTGCTTGTGCGTAATGGACACCTAACACCAGGAGGAGGATCTCAGCGGACAGGTGTGTGTTATCGGTCAACACAACGTTCATGCTAAGCTTTATCATTCACTGAACCGCAAACCAGTAAAAATATATGTGGATTTAGTGAAGTGTAGATCATAGCAAACGCGTTTTCGTCATTACGCACAGATTTCAAATGTATTTCTTCACTTCTGCCATTTTCTCTCAGTTATTCTTATCTACTTACATAGAAGTGGTTCTCTTCATCTGTATGATGCGGTAAAGGAAATGTTCAGCAGGTTTGTTAAAGGTCAGTATCTCTCCATCCGACAGATGAGTAGATGAAAACAAGACCAATATTGGAGCGCATATGATGGATATGATTGGGCCGCAGAGGCTCTGCCTCCCACACACACACACACACACACACACACACACACACACACACAAAATGATCTGTGCTTATGAACAAAGATGACGTGGTCGTCAATATATTCATACAAGCATCTAGTCAGCCTTAAGACAATCTCTCAATTTATAAATGGATTCTAATTCATAACAAAATGAATAATAAATATATGCACTTGTACATCATGCATATGCACATATACAAATTTATCTTACATATTATATAGCATGTTTATAACAAACTGTGAGGATCTTTGGGTGATTTGGGGATGTCTTAATAAAGTCCTAAATATATCTAGACCATAGAAAGGTCTATTCCAGGGTTTAACACAGAAAGCCTCTTAGATGGAGAATTCTTTGCTAGATAAGTAACTGTTTGCTCTCTTTTTTTTAACCAGTTTTTAGTATGAGATGAATATTCTCCCTGTTGACTTTCTTAATTCATGGTTTGAGGCTTCCGGGCTGGATTGTTTTAGGTGTGATTTTCTTTTTTTTTCTAGGGATGCTCCGATCAGGATTTTTTAGGCCGCGATACGGAGAACGATTTTTGTCGTGATTCGGCCGATACCGATGCCGATTAGAGCTTAGCTTTATGTAGACGGTTATCGCGGGCGCACGCGCCTGGGCCGAAGTTAACTTCCGGTCTGTGTTGGTTCATCAGTCTGGCGCCGGCTACAAATGCAGTTAAAGTTAAGGTGATGAGTAGACTGAAGCTGGGCTGAGGTGGTTGTGCTGTAGGATGTGTTTCCAATACATTTATTTATTTGTGACGCTCGCCACAATATCAAAACTGACCAATTTTCCAAAAGTCTTCGTTGAATAAACATGAGCACGTACTGCACGTTTAAAAATCAAAACGAGGCGCGGGTGTTTTTATATCACTGTATTTCTGAAAGAAGACTATCTTTAGAAAATTTTCAATGTCATTTTAATTTCATCTTGCATGTCACAGCCGGTGGGCTACCCGGGGAACCCTGCTGTTAATTTCGAAAGGGAACTCAACGCTGCGTCCTCTAGAGGGCGCTAGGGGAACACCTTGAGCGTGAATGGTGTCTGAAGCATGAATGAAAAAACGACAATGCCCTTGACATTGGCAGGCGGCAGCCTATGACGTAAACAATAAAGCGAGTGCGGGTATAATCACTGTTTGCATTCGTGGAACTACTTGAGCAGAGGTCTGTACTCAAGTGTTTGTCAGCGTTTGCACGAACGCGTTCACCTCTCGAGGGAGTTGAACAAACTTAATGCGATGCATTCACGGCGGTTTCTGTTCTTGCCTGATTCTTGAGAGAATTTAGTGTTTGAACAGAGTGTGTTTGGCTCTCGACGGAGATTAGCCACGCTGCGAGATGTGATCGTGTTGAGAATGCCTCTATGCCTGATTCTCTTTGAGAATTGAGCGCCTCTCACCAGCGTTTCGGGTCTCGCGGCTGCTGAGGCAGTTAATCAGACCGATCACGGGGATTGTAGGCGGGGCATGGAAGGAATCTGACGAGGAGTGCTTTCTCTTTCAGAATTCATTTTTTTTGTTTTATTTTATTTCACAGAATAGGAACTGTGTATAATGTGAGATATCTACATTATTGGTGAAGGAGGCTCCTGACTTGGTGTAATGGCAAGTTTTTTTAGTTGTTAGGCTCTTGTTTGAGCCTCCTTTGAGCCTCCTCATCCTCTCAGCCCAGGTACGTGAATATTTAGGTTGAGGAGAGAGTTATACTGAGCACTCTGCTCCCCAGTATTTTCATTTGCAGTTATTTCAGGGTTTTTGAGGCTCTCTGTGAGCCTCCCTGATCAGCTGTTCATGACCCTGGTAGCTCCCCCTCCCTTTGAGAGTCGCTATGCTGAGATCACAGTTCCTAGTGTTCTTTCAGCAGAGCTCTGTGGCTGTTTAGGTTGTTAGGCTCTGGTGGGCCTCCTTGATAAGTCGCTCTTAGGTCGAGCTTTTGAGTACTCCCCTCACTTGAGTTCTTCGTACTGAGTACGCTGATCCATAAGGGTGGACGGTTGCACTCCCCTTGCTTTAGAGGGTTCGTATGTTGAGTGCTTGCTCCCTAGAGCTCTATTCGGCACTTAGGAGCATGGTCAGTACTCCTAGCTTAGTACTCCAGCTTTGAGTCGTTAGGCACTGTACTCCGCTCCCTAGAACTCCGCTTAGACAGTACTATTAGCATGTAAGCTCTATCGTGAGCCTCACTAACTGTCCCTAGCACTGAGTGTAGTCAGGTCTCCTCTCGCTTAGAGAGTCGTTATGCTGAGACCTCCAATCTTAAGAGCTCCTCAACTAGGGCTGAGCGTTTGAGGCTTCCTCTTGTTCAAGAGAGTCATCCTGCTGAAGCCTCCACTCCCCAGAGCTCCGCTTAGGCAGTAATATGAGTTCGTAGGCTCTTTCTTTTTGAGCCTCACTAACTGCCTCTGGCGTTGAGTGTAGACAGGTCTCCTCGCGTTTTAGAGAGTCGTTATGCTGAGCCCTCCACTCTTAAGAGCCCCCCCTACCATGACTAAATGACTAAATGTAAATGAACTAAATGTACCAAGGGTTTGAGTGTTGATTAGCTCCTCTCGGTTTTTACGGAGTCATTCTGCTGAAGCCTCGCTCGCAGAGCTCGTTAGGCTCCTAGTAGTTGTTTGTAGGTTCTTTGTGTGAGCCGCGCTAACTGTCTCTAGGCATGAGTGTACTCCGGGTCTCCTATCGTGTAGAGAGAGGTAGGCGAGGAACACACTCTTAAGCGCTCCTAAACTAGGATTGAGTGTTGTAGGCTTCCTCTCGGTTTTTAAGAGTCATCTGCTGAAGCTTCGCTCTCCAGAGCTCCGATAGGCAGGAACATACGTAGGTTATGTGAGCTAAGCTCACTGTCTCGCTGAGTATAGTCAGGTCTCTCTCGTTTGAGGGTCTCATGCGAGATCTAGGAGCTCTCTACTAGGGTGCGGGGTGTTAGGCTCACCCTCTCATTTCAGAGGGGGGGGTTGGGATCATCTGCGGCACGCCTCCCACTCGTTGGCAGCCGTAATATGAGTTTGTAGGCCTTTCTTTCTTTTGAGATCACTAACGGCCTTGGCGTGAGTGTAGTAGGTCTCCTCTACTTGAGGGAGTCGTTATGCTGAGCTCCTATAAGAGCACCCTACCAGGCGAGTGTAGTGGCTCCTCTCGGTTAAGAGAGTCTTCTGCCCTGCAGACTGCGCTCCCAGAGTCCCGAATAGGCAATAACATTACTTTGTGAGGTCGTATGTGAGCTCGCAACTGTCTCTTTAGCGATGAGTATTAGGCGGTCTCTCTCGTGTTTAGAGGGTCCTTCATGCTGAGATCTCGGATCTTCTCTACTAGGGCGGTGTTGTTAGCTTCCTCCGTTTAAGAGAGTATCCTGCTGAAGCCTCGACTTCTTTAGAGCTCCGTCTTTGGCAGCTCATAGAGCCTGTGTAGGCATTTTCTTTTTAGCCTCATACATGCTTCTGGCGTTGAGTGTAGTCAGGTCTTCTCTCATTCTAGAGAGTTGTTATGCTGAGACCTCTACTCTTAAGAGCTCCTCAACTAGGGTTTAGTGTTGTTAGGCTCCTCTCGTTTAGGAGATTCATTTTGCTGAAGCCTCCACTTTGCATAGCTCCGCTTAGGCATTATTAATGTTTAGGCTCTTGAGCCTCACTAACTGCCCCTGACGTTGAGTGTAGCCAGGTCTCCTCTCAATCTAGAGAGTCGTTATGCTGAGACCTCCAATCTTAAGAGTTACGTTACTTTGGTTAGCGGGAGATAGTCCTACGACGCTGGCGGATTATTTTGAGCTGCCTGTAGAGGTTCTGTGGCTGGGTCCTGGCAAAGCGATTGGTGGGGAGGGATGAGTGTCCTTGAGTCCTTGACTTTAAGGAATCCAGTTGTTGGACTATCCCTCGCATGGTGCTGTGGGTAGAACGTTCCATCACCGGCGCCCTATAGAGTGGACGCAGCGTGGAGTTCCCCCCTCTTTCGAAAGGGAAGTCTCAGGTTAGGACATGTAACCATGGTTCTGAGAACAGGAATGCGACGCTGTGTCATTGCCCTGCTTCGGGCATTCTGCCTAGTCTCTTTAGACAAAAAGTGGATGAGTTGTCCTGCAAGGTGACTTTTATTACTCGCACTCGCTTTTTGTTACGTTGTAGGCTCCGCTGCACTGCAAGGGCATTGTCATTTTTTCATTTCCATGAATTCAGACACCGGTCCGCTGAAGGGTTCACTAGCGCCCTCTAGCGGACCACAGGTCTCGTTCCGTTCCAGGGGGGACATGGTTACATGCGAAATGAGAAGTTTCTCCCGCTTTAAAGCACCTCCGTTGGCAGAGAATTAATTGCAATTTTTCAGTAAGTCAGTCTGATGACACGAACACAATTTTAGATTTCCTATATCCACAGGTGCGTGGATAATCCCGGGTTCGGGTAATAAAAAAATGCATTCTGAATAATTGCGGGTGGATAAGATCAGTCATTAAATTATGCAAATATTAACTACATTTTTTTAAATACTTTTTTTTTCACGAGGCAGATGATTTCGTGTGTGTGTGTGTTCGCCTGATCGGGAAGTTTCAGTGACAGAAACGGTGACATTCCAGATAAGGTTTGAAAGGAGTAAAGCCTGTGTTAAAGCTATTGAGTTGGCTAATATAGCCAAAGAAGATATTTTGTTTTTATAAATAAATGTTAATTTAAAAGCAGCCCACGATCAGCATATTATGTTACCGTTATCCCTTACGGCTCCGATGAGGTTTTGTTCCATCCTCCATGCTGTGACAACTCACAAAAGTCTATTTTTAGCCAAGCAGCACGGAGAGCCGCTTCAGAACCGTGCCATGGCTGGCTGTTAAACACAAGCACTGACTAGAGCGGCCGCGATCAGCTCCGGTAGCCGTGGAACCATCTATTTATCATATCATCATGCAAAACATACACGACAAATAGCTAATTTTTCATTGTTTCGTGAAATGTCGTTGTTTTTGTTGAAACGTCATAGCATTTCCACACCAGCAATGACCTGACTGTGGAGCCAAATCATTTATGTACCCACGCATCATGTACGTCGTCACACATTGACGTCATCAAATTGCGATCGGTTCGTGAGATTGGCCAAGTTGGTGAGTACTGATCGAGTCATAAAATGTGATTATCGGCCGATGATTCGGTCGGTGATTACCGATCTCCGGCAGATCGATCGGATCATCCCTAGTTGTGATCAGAGGCAGGGGCATAGCATCTGGGTATGCAGGGTATGCACGTGCATATGGGCCCGGGCTGATTGTGGGCCCGCCGAGGGGGACCTTTTAATTAAAACGAGAGAACGTATTCTTAATTAGTGGCCACAATAAATATGCCATAGAACTTTTGCTTTGGAACAAGTAATAGACTAATCAGACCAAAGATTGCCCATTTAATAAAACCAAAATAAATTATACCTCACGTAACACCGTCTACAGAAGAGCCAGAGGCAAATTCCCAAAGGACTGCAGAACTGCGTGCATTTTCTAAAACTACACGCAAGCGCTGCATTGCCATGGCCAAATAAAATAGGTTAATAATTAAAAAAAGAAAATCTGTGTGAGGTTGGTATCTAGCTAGTTGAAAAGGTTGTATCACATCTAGCTTCAGCAACACCTGAACACTTTATTCTCTTTTATCGAAACACTATCGAAAGTAGAAATTATCTTTACACTATTTTAAAATCTAATTAAAACATCCAGTGTTGTTCTAGCTTTGTCTTCTGTTGTTTTCATTGGCATTTTCTTCAACTACTGTAGTAGTTATGCCTGTTTCACACGGCAAGTGCCACATATTTTTCCTGTGTATTTGGGCACTGGAAAAATACATGCTGCTCACATGGTGCTGATGCTGAACAACAGAGAGTATTGCCATGTAGCAGGGCTGTTAAATTAAAATTTGAGTATGTATTGAGTTTTCTTTGAGTATTCATTGAACTTAAAATATTGAAAAGCACATTCAAGTGCAAAAACTGCATGATTGTTTCAGTGGTGCCAAGTTGTGACAATCTCCTCAATGTCATTTCTGATAAAAAGGGCAGTTAACAAAAGTTTTTTGACTTCTGATTTTATAACAAAGACGAGACGAATATGCACATCACAAACCTTAATTAAACAATTTGATTAAAACACTGTTGATGGAAATTTTGTGAGAAACAAATAACACCACAAAATATTAACACTGCACTAGCAATGTTTTTGAATAAAAATAACCTGAAAAGAATAGAATACAGAGCTACTGCAATAATGTCTGTAATTTTTCAGCCATATTAACAGCCCTACTACTTAGTGCAGTGGCTCTCAACCAGGGGTCTGGGGCCCACTATAGTCTCAGCTAACTTCCAAGGGGACCTCAAGATGACTAAAATGATTTAAATAATAATAAAGGCAAAACACGCTTTAAAATAAACAAAACAACCAAAAATCAAGATATTTCTTATTTCATTTCACCTTCTCAACAACCTTTTTTTTTTTCTTTGTAGAACCACTCTACCCACCATCTTGAAAAACCTGGATATTAGAGGTAGCCTAATTTTCCAAATGTGATATAGCATTCTAATTCAGTAAATCTGGGGCAGGGAATGAAAGAAATGTGAGAATTTAGTCTCTCATCCCTCTTCTATTGTATGTGACAGACCTCTGGCAGAGCAGAATTTCTGAAAACACGGTTGCTAGGTGTGATGTCCCCTATGAAAATCGAGCTACAAGTCAACATTGCTTTGTATTAGCACTCCGTGCAATGCTTCTCAAAGTGCGTTCTTGTATCACATTTGCTCTGTAGCTTTGAAAGCCCTTGCATAAAATAAAATATCCATACATAGATAACGAGCAATGAATGTCTTTTTGCAGTCCAGGGCTCCAGACTAACATTTGAGGGTGGTGTGTGGGAGTATTAAAATATAGATCATTTTATCATAAAATTACTATTGTTTTGCAATAATAAGTGCAGTTACTAATAATATTACATGTTAATTTCTTGTTTATTTTTCTTTTGTTTATTGTTTATACAGATCTGACACGAAAGCACTAAGCTTGAGATAAGATGCATACAAAATTTACTTTTATTAACAACAGTAACAGGTGCAAAATCTAATTTTTATACAGAAAATTTACATATTCCACTCTTATTAAATGTACCATTATTCTTCTAGTATATGGAACTGACCAACTTCAGTGATTATGTTTGATTTGGTAGCAAATTGAAGAAAAGTTTGTTTTTCAAGGCACTTTGTGACTTTTCTTACTTCATACACAAAAAAAGTGTAAAATTCTGACAAAATCTGATTTCTTTATGATTTTATAATAGTGATTTTATCATTTCAAAATATAGAGAAAAGGTAGAAATTAATGACTAATAAGCCAATAAGTGCTCCTCTGCTGCCGTCAACTGGTTATAATTGTGATTTGATGTATTTTTTTAATTTTTTACCACAAAGTATATTTTGGTCATCATATTAAAAATAACATTCAATCTGGATCATTTTAGAGCTTTAAAGTGCTGGAAATAGTTGTGTGAAATGCTTGAAAGCCATTGAAAAGTGCTTGAATTGCTCTCTCAAAAGGTTGTACAAACCCTGAAATGAATGATGTAATGCATTCAACACAACACCGTGGTTACAGTTAGCGTTACCGCTTCTGGATTCCTGACGTACGTCAGCGCTGTTTACAACACAGAATTCTGTGCAGAATTTGAATGATTCTCACTAGATCTCGCAGCAACCTTTTATTCATTCTGCGGCGAATTCAAACGCTTCTCACTGGATCTCGCAGCACTGTTGCATCTGTGCAGTAACAGTGTCACGAAATCATCTTTGCTCCCAAGTGACAAGTTTGTTTGCGTCGCGGTCCGAGCTGATATGTAAGTTCATCTATTCATTCATTTATTAGAAGAGGTTGGAAGACTCCTCTTCCTTTTATCGATATCCCTCTCCCCTCCCTCTCTCTCTGCCGCCTGCTACTGATATTTGATGAGTTTACCCAGAGAGTCAACATCAGAAGAGAAAATCACCAATACCTCTTTCTATGTGTGGGTGTGCTTGGTGGGTTCACCTTCATCCCCCGGGATCTGATTAGTTCCTCTGTGTTAACATTTAGCCGTCATTTTGGTTCTCACTTGCTTTGACTGACTGATCGATGAAAAATGACCACTAGACTAAAGCTTACCTCTTATACCTGTTTGGCTGTTTCATCTGATGAAATATGAAAGATAATGACATGCCTCCAAAATATATATATAATTACTTTTTCAACTCTTAACTCTAAATATCATTATTTAACAGCGTAACCTGATAAAAAAATAAACAATCTACAGATGCAGGTGTTTAGTGCCCTTGAAGCAAAATGTCTGTGCATGAAAGCAGATAACCTAGTTAGAGATGACAATGCTTTGAAGACCAAAAAAAAAGTGACGTGACATGTGGCCAAGTATGGTGACCCATACTAGGAATTAGTGCTCTGCATTTATCCCATCCTAAGTACACACACACAGCAGTGAAAACACACACACACCCGGAGCAGTGGGCAGCCATTTATGCTGCGGCACCCGGGGAGCAGTTGGGGGTTCGGTGCCTTGCTCAAGGGCACCTCAGTCGTGGTATTGAAGGTGGGAGAGAGTGCTGTACATTCATTCCCCCCACCTACCATCCCTGAGTCCGACTCTCTAACCATTAGGACTTCCCGCTGACTTCAATCAGAGGTTTTTGTTTGTATGCTACAGTGAGGGACAGCACATTCCTATTGCCTGCTGCTTTTTGTTAGAAATGTAAAAATCTGCATTTATTTTCTTTCTTTTTTTAAGTTTTATGTCATGTTTTTTCTTTCTCTTGCTTTCAATTTTTCCCAATGATAATTGTAAAAAAATATAGCCTATGACACTGTAACAGGACAAAATCTTACAGGAGTGTGACTGAAAACCCCTTATAGACTTCTACTTATTGGCTTTTGCGGGTGAGAGCACAGCATTGTGAAAGTTGTGGATGGGAGTGAGACAAAATATGACATATTTTTCAGGAGCGGGCTAGAATCAATCTTATGGTTGCAAAGAAAAGTATCAACTTCTACATTAATTGCATTGATACAGAATTCAACTGATGTGATGGCCAGTTGAGTCAGGAGTGTACTGTAATATCAATGACTACAATGTGCTTCAAAATACTTAAACAAAAGTGAGTTCACAATAAAAAAATAAAAAAATGCTTTTTAAAGTTATCTTTTGCCGTTGTTTGAAATGACTGGAGAATCAGGAAGTAATAGGACAGGAACAGGATCTCAAGCCAGGACTCAAACTCAGGTTGGCCATATTGATGGGAAGTTCGTATCATTTTACTGACTCGGATCTTTGAATCTTGTTTAGCAAAATGAACAAACCCTTTTTCCAAGTCATTTCATTCATTTCATTGATTTCAGCAGAATATAATTAAAATGTTAAAATATTCTTGCCAATTCCCCCCAACATATCCATTTACACAAACATTGATCTCATTATATGAACTATAATGCAACCAAGACCAAATTATAAGAAACAGAAATGATTAATTCATTTTCATTAAAATTAGACCAGAAACATTACATACTGTAAAAAATAAAAAATCAACTATGCGCTTGTTTGTAAGGAAGGTTGGGAATTATTAACACATTTCTGTATCCATTGCTGCTCTCACGTCATGTGGCAAAAGAATGAACGACTTGGACCTGAAGACTCGGGAGATGAACTTATCATTTCTTTTTCCGGTACAGAATCTATTGGATTCGCGCATGCGTGATCTAAACGAAATGAACGAATCCCTCGCTGGGACAACTCGATGTTCCGAAAAAAATTTTCAAAAATATTTTTCAGTTTCATTCAAATGAATGTAATCGGAATTTGAAAAAAACGGTGCATTCGAATTTTAGGTGTGCGTTAAGGAGGCTGCCTTATCAGTGGCGCATGAGATGCGATGACGATGTAAGTGTGTTGCATTTTAATGCTTTTTTTTTAACCTATCCAGTTGAAGCCACTAGATGTGGCGTTGCTGCATTGTTAATTACAAATATTGTTGGAAAAGAGAACATCAATGCAGAGAAGATCTTGTTTACCTTAAAACTGAAACCAAGCCGTTCACACAGAACACATATTTCGCACATTTTCTAGAGGGACATCTATCACCGTTGCACTCGCTTCTCGCACAAAAGAGCCGCATGTTTAAAAATCCATGTAAAATGAATGCAAGTTTAACTTTTTTAAACATTATCAAGACGTTATGGTATGTTTTTTCCCCCATCCCCCACGCATCTCATTTTGTAACTGAAAAATTGTACTCTGTGGGAGTGGCTTTTCCCTCCATTGTATTAAACTATCATACATACATATGCTGGTTTTGTTTATAATTGTTGTAAGCAATTAATTAATTATAATTGTTAATTATGTACATGCGGCACGTTTGCCACAGATAGTCGGTTTTCTTAATGCTTTGATAACTGCCTTAGTATATTTGCCTCGATGCCCCTCTGTGGCCTCATAATTGAGCAACCAGCTTTTCTTAACTCTAACTGAAATTATGCATTTTTAATTAGAATATAATTCGAATTTTTAAATTTAAGTACAAAATTCGAATTAGTTTTTCAGCCATTTTGACAGTCCTACTGCGTGATATGACAGCGTGGTGCCCACAAGGCTGTATCTCCAACATAAATATGTGGTTTAAGGTTTTACTTGCAAATCAATAAACAGACAGTGTAAAAAAAAATCTGTAGGATTGCACATTGTCAAGTCACCTTTATTTTATATAGCGCTTTTAACAATACAGATTGTTACAAAGCAACTGAACAGCATTAATTAAAAAAATAGTGTGTCAATAATGCAAAAATGACAATAGTAAACACTAATTGTTCAGTTAAAGACAGTTCATCATTGAATTCAGTGAATGTCCCAACATCCCGCTTCATTAAAGTATATCACTTGCAATCAAGTCAACGATATCGCTGGAATGAAGTGTCCCCAACTAAGCAACCCAGAGGCGACCGCGGCAAGGAACCAAAACTCCATCGGTTACAGAATGGAGAAAAAACCTTGGGAGAACCAGGCTCAGTCGGGGGTGCAGTTCTCCTCTGGCCAGACGAAACCGCAGTACGGAAAAATCAATTTAAAACGTAATAAAACAGACGATTAATAATATTAACAGCAATTATTATATGATGCAATCAACCTTATAGCAAAATGTGGTAGTTCTGTATGTTGTTTCATGTTTGGCATCATCTGAGGTCCTCTGAGTGGTTGCATCATCTCTTCTCAGGTGTTTCTGGATCCAGACTGAAGCTTGGGTAAATCCTAGTTACCACGGGATGTCAATCCCAGCAGAAACAGAGAAACTAATACAAACATAGTTAGCGTAGCTGCTTTTCCAACCAAGCAAAATTTATTTGTTCAACCCAAGCTAAGGAATAGTAATGTGCATTTGATCAGATATAACAATAAAGATTATGATATGCATTATTTGAATTCTTGGCCAAAGAGGTGTGTTTTTAATCTAGATTTAAACAGAGAGAGTGTGTGTCTGAACCCCGAACGTTATCAGGAAGGTTATTCCAGAGTTTGGGAGCCAAATGCGGAAAAGCTCTCCCTCCTTTAGTGGACTTTGCTATCCTTGGTACTACCAAAAGTCCAGAGTTTTGTGACTTTAGGGAGCGTGATGGATTGTAGCGTTGTAGAAGACTAGTTAGGTACGCAGGACATACCCATTAAGGGCCTTATAGGTATGTAATAATATTTTGTAACTGATACGGTACTAAATAGGTAGCCAGTGCAGAGACTGTAAAATTTGGTGTAATATGATCATATTTTCTTGACCTGGTTAAGGACTCTAGCCGCTGCATTTTGGATTACCTGTAGCTTGTTTATTGAATATGTAGGACAACCACCTAGCAGTGCATTACTTTAGTCCAGTCTAGAGGTCATGAATGCGTGAATTAGCTTTTCTGCATCAGAAACATTTATCATGTTTCGTAACTTGGCAATGTTCTAAGATGGAAGAATGCTGTTTTTTGTAACATGGGAAATATGATTTACAAAAGACAAGTTGCTATCTAACATAACACCCAGATTTTTGACTGTAGATGAAGTAACCGTACATCCGTCTAGTTGCGAATTGTAATCCAAGAGATTCTGTGTACGTTTTTTTTTTTGTCCAATAAGTAATATCTCTGTCTTAGCCGAATTTAATAGGAGAAAATTATTGGTCATCCAATCTTTTACATTTTTTAACACACTCTGTTAGCTTAGATAATTTTGAAGTTTCATCTGGTCTTGTTGAGATTTATAGTTGAGTATCATCGGCATAACATTGGAAACTAATCCCGTATTTTCTAATAATATTACCATGGGGCAACATGTATATTGAAAATAGCAGTGGGCCTAGGACAGATCCTTGTGGCACGCCATATTTTACTGGTGATAATTGAGATGACTCCCTTTTTAAATAAACAAAGTGATAGTGATCGGAAAGGTAGGATCTACACCATCTTAAAGCCTGCCCTTGAATACCGTATAGTTTTGTAATCGATCTATGAGTATGTCTTGATCTATAGTGTTGAACGCAGCACTAAGATAAAGTTAAACTAGCAATGAGATGCAGCCTTGGTTTGACGCTAGAAGCAAGTCATTTGTAATTTTAACTTTAATTTTAAGTGCAGTTTCTGTGCTATGGTGGGCCCTGAAACCTGACTGAAATACTTCATAGAGATAATTTTTTTGCAGGAAAGAGCACAACTGAGCAGACATAACTTTTTCAAAAATTTATGACATAAAATGAAGATTTGAAATGGGTCTGTAATTTACCAGTTCACTAGGATCTAGTTGTGTTTTCTTAATAAGAGGCTTAATAACCAACAGCTTGAATGGTTTTGGGACGTGACCTAAAGACAACGTACGATTAATAATGGATAAGCGGTTTCTCGCTACAGGTAACAAACTCTTTCAGTATTATTGGGCACAGGATCTAATAAAAATTTTGTTGGTTTAGATGCAGTGATAAGTTTTAGCTCTTCCTGTCCTATAGTTGTAAAACACTGCAATTTTTCTTTGGGTGTGATGAATGAAGCTGAACTATTAGACTCTGTAGAATCTACATTTGTTATTGGGTCTTTCTGATGTTCTCTATTTTATCAGTGAAGAAATTCATAAAGTCTTTACTATTAAACTGTGAGGGAATATTTATTATTTGTTATTTGTTAATCTAGCCACTGTGCCAAATAAAAACCTAGGATTGTTTTGGTTATTTTCTATGAGTTTGGGGATATGCTCGGCCCTGGCAGCTTTAGAGCCCTGTCATAGCGGAACATACGTTTTTCCCACGCAATTTCTCAAAACTTCCAAGTTTTTTATTTGTTTCTCCCTTTGGCTCAAGACTACGCGTTTTTTTCCCTTGAGAGAATGGTTATTACTGTTGTACCATGGCGCAGTACGTTTTTTTCTCTAACCTTTTTCAATTTGATGGGGAAACAGCTTCTAATGTATTAGAGAATATAGTGCCCATGTTGCTAGTTATTTCTTCTAGTTCATGTGTACTTATTGGTACAGAGAGCAGTTGAGATAAATCAGGCAGTTTGTTTGTGAATCTTTCTTTGGTGGTTGGAACAATAGTTCTGCCCGGACGATTGCGGAGCCATATAGTTAATATTAGTATTACGCAGCATGCACGATACAAGGAAATTTGTCAGTAACATCATCACTTTGAGGTATAATATCTATATCAGTAAGATCAATTCCATGCGCTATAATTAAATCTAGCGTATGATTAAAACGTTGAGTGGGCCCGGTGACGTTTTGCTTGACTCCATAAGAGTTTATTAGGTCAGTAAACGCATGTCCTAATGCATCATTTGTATTATCAGCGTGAATGTTAAAATCTCCGACAATTGGCGCTTTGTCAACAGTAACCAATATGTCTGAGAGGAAATCTGCTAATTCTTACACAGTAAGAATAAGGTCTGTACACAGTAGAGAGAGTAAGAGATACGATAGATTTATTTTGCATATCTGACAGTGTAACATTTAAGCATTAGTATTTCAAATGAGTTAAACATGTATCCTGTCTTTTGAGTAACATTGAGAATATTACTATATATTGTTGCAATACCGCCGCCACGGCCAGTCTGACGGGGTTCATGCTTATAACAGTAGCTTGGGTTGAGTAGACTCATTTAGATCAATATAATCATTAGGTTTTAGTCAGTTTTCAGTCAAGCAGAGTACATCAAAACGATTATTCTGTGATCATTTCATTTACAATAACTGCTTTGGGTGAGAGTGATCTAATGTTTAGGAGCCCAAACTTTAAAAATGGTTTTTGTTCATTTATTTTATTATTTTTTAAATTTTTCTGGTTTAATCACGATCAGATTTTTTCTAGATCCTGCATTAAATTTTATATTTTGACCTCACTATTCGGGGGACAGACACAGTCTTTATAGATTGTACGGCGCAAGTACTTCTATCATTTAAGCAGATAGAACAAAAGTCATTATGGCAGTTATTTGAGATTTGACTTATTAGTCATATGGTGCGTAGCGTCCTGGATATGTTGTCCGACATGAGCTCCGCTCCGACATTGTATGTGTAGGATCTAGTGACCCTGCAGAGAGAAGAGCAGTGAGCCTCAAGGGGGATTTCTATTTGAAAACTGTTAATTAACATGCAGTATACCAATCTTTACTAATAAAAATGACCTCTATGACCCAATTATTTAGGCTGTATTTGTGAAATTACACTTTTTTTGTTGTTGTTTACTTGCTCTTTCCTAATGACAGACATACAGTGGGTATAGAAAAGAATTCACCCCACTTTAAAATAATCAAATGTTGTTGCTTTGCAGCCTGAAATGAAGACGGACACAGTTTTTTGTTTTATCCAGCTGTATTTACTCGGTGCAACTTTTAACATCCAAGTGAAAGATAAAACACTAACAGGTTAGAAAAATTTTTTTTTTTAAAAACCGACTCACTGAGTTGGAAAAAGGTTTTGCTGAACCCCCTTTTGCTTTAATTACAGCCTTTAGTCTGCTAGGATTTGTCTCTACTAACTTTGCACATCTACACTTTGCAACATTTGCCCACTCTTCTTTGCAGAACTGCTCAAGTTCAGTTAAATTTTACGGTGAGCGTTTGTGGACTGCAGTCTTCAAGTCATTCCACAGATTTTCAGTGGGGTTTAAGTCTGGGCTCTGACTAGGCCATGCAAGAACATTCACCTTTTTCTACTTCAGCCACTGTGTGGTCAGTTTTGCTGTGTGCTTTGGGTCATTGTCATGTTGGAAGGTAAACCTTCTTCCCATTGACAAATTTCTGGCAGCGGGCAGCAGATTGTCCTCAAGAATTTGATGGTATTTTGCCCCATTTATTTTCCTTCTACCCTGACAAGTGCTCCAGTCCCTGCTGCAGAGAAACACCCCATAACAGGATATCTTTCAGAGAATAATTTCATCATTTATTTCAAACTATCATTTACAGTGGTAGAGGGATCAAGACATGGGGAGAAATTCTTTAACAAATCTCCATCATGTTATGAGTTGTCTTACATTTTAATCTTGATTCATTTTTCATTTTCTCTCATGTACTTCATAATTATGCAACTATCATGACTTTGATTTGCTTGCTCTGTGTACAAAGGAAGACAAGGATAACAACATAATACTGTGATCTAAAAACATTTACTGATTAACAACAGTGTTTAGACCAGCATTCAGTGACCAAATTTCCCTAACAGCTACAGTTTGACTTAGAGATCAAAGATGAGACACTTGAATCAAGACTGAGGCCTCCGGCTTACTTTAACACTTGTTTATTCCTTTATTTGCAGGCTTGTATTGCCATAGCAATGTTTGCAACAGGTGGGGTGATCACAGGGCTCGCAGCACTGAAAAGACAAGACTCCGCCCGCTCTCAGTATCATCTGGCAATCCAGAGCCCCACCTCTGCACCTGAGAAGAAATGCACTAAGCGTAAACCTAGAGCTGATGTGGTGGTGGTCAGAGGGAAGATCAGACTGTATTCGGCCTCAGGATTCTTCCTGGTTTTGGGAGTGCTGATCCTCATGGCAGGCATCGCAATGGCTGTTCTAGGATACTGGCCTCATAAGGACCACCAGAAGGCACCAGAAAGCAAGTTGTCTGTAAACAATACGCAGGTTGGCCGAGAGCATGTGGGATCTATTGCGCACTTCTTGGAGCAGCACCTGCATTCAGAGAAGATGAAAATGTTGGGTCCTTTCACAATGGGAATTGGGATTTTTATCTTCATCTGTGCTAATGCCATCTTACATGAGAACAGGGATCGTGAGACTAAGATTATCCACATGAGGGACATGTACTCGACAGTCATAGACATTCACAACTTGCGGATTAAAGAGCAGAAGTGTACGAACAGTGCCTACATGGGTCCCTACGCAGACACAAAGATCCGTTCCTTTGGTCTGGACAGTCAGTTTGCCTCACGGCTTGCAGCAAACACACTAATGTCCTTCTCTGGTCTCGATGGGGATGTCCGATTCTCCCACAGGACCAGCTCGGCTGAGGATGACGAGGGTCTAATGAATGAGGCCAGAGGTGGATTAGGCCTGTTGTCGCCTACCTACAAAGAACGTTCTGAATGTATCTTTGGGTTCCAAGATGAGGGTAAACATCGGTGGGAGGACAAGCGTGGTGCGCTCAAGAAATGGCAAACACGCTCCATCGTTTCCTCTTCCATCAGCGCCTTCACGCTGCCTGTCATCAAACTCAACAACTGCGTTATCGACGAGCCTGATATCGATAGCATCACGGAGGACTTGGAGCAGAACAGGGTGCACTCCAGACCGCCGTCAATGGAATCGTTAACAGTCCCTGTTCCCGACGTCGCCAAAGCTTTCAAGCCTCCAGGTGCCCACCTGTTCCGGAGAAACTCTGAATCCCCAAGTTCCACATCATCCCATTCCTCACTGTCTCCTGGATCCACCAGTGGTAGATTCCTGTCACCTGGAGCAGCACGTAAAGACTTTGGCTCCAATAACTCCCTCCACATGTTATCAGCCCATTCCAAATCTCTGGATTTAGAGAGAGGGCCCACAATGCTGACTGTCCAGCCTGAACAGAGGAAACACCCTAGCTGGCCCAGATTGGACCGCAGTAATAGTAAAGGATACACTAAACTGGAGAACAAAGAGGACCCTATGGACAGGCTAATAGTGCCCCCAGTGGCTGTGAAGAATGACTACACTAAAAAAGAGAAACTTCTTATGATCTCCAGGTCTCACAATAACTTGAGCTTTGAGCATGATGAGTTTATGAGCAGCAGTCTGAAGAGAGGCACCTCAGAGACTAGATTCTAAAACTGAGCTAGTGTCAAATGTCAATCCAGTGGCTTTTGGCGTTCACGATCCACCTGCAATACAGAAGACCGTTCTTGCTGGTTTTTTTTTAAATTAAGTGAAAGCTCAGTTATGCTGCTTTTTGTGCTGCAGAATGATATTTCACCATGAATTTGAAATTCAATAGCTGTAATGGTAAATAAAAGTATGGGTACAGCAAACAATTCAGTAACTAACAGGTTAGTCAAACTTGTTCAAATGTGTTTGTAGTGTTTTTGTTAACATTCAGACAGGATCTATTATCTGTTTGAGTACAGTATGTGTGTTGTACCAGCACTGCTAGTTATTTTACTTTAAATAATTTATTGTTTAAAACACACACACACACTGATATTTTTGAAGAGAACTTGTCTGTGTAATTTATCTGTTTCTCAGAATAAACACAACCTTTCCAGATAATGTTGTCCTGTTTGTAGTTACATTGTAAAACTCAGAAATGAATTACCAGAAAAATTAGTTAAAGAATTAATATAAAGTAGTCAATACAACTCATTTGCTATATTCCAAGTCTTATGAAGTCATAGGCTGCATCCAAAAACTTAGGCAGCTGACTTGTTGCCTCGCTGCCGGATCAGGCAATGACTTGCTGGCAGCGTTTGCGCACGGAAGCACCTCACAAAACTGATTTCAGACAGACTTCTGAGGCAACGTAACGGTTTAATTATCTACAGCAAAATATAGAGAGCTTTGGTGGTAACTAAGTGAATATATAATTACTGCAATAGATGAAGCTAACATTGGATTTGGACGTGCCTTGATGCCTTCCTACCTTGGAATGGGTCATCCAAAGGCAGCATTTTTCAGTTTTCGGATGCAGCCATACAATAGCTTTATGTGAACCAAATGAGTGAGTGACGTGACGTGTAGCCAAGTATGGTGTCGGAATTTGTGCTCTGCATCCAAGTGCAAACACACAGCAGTGAGTAGTGAACAAACACACACACACACACACCGTGAACACAGTGGGCAGCTGGGGAGCAGTTGGGAGTTCAGTGTCTTGCTCAAGGGTGTCACCTCAGTCATGGTATTAAAGGTGGAAGAGAGCGCTGTTCATTCACTCCCCCCACCTACAATCCCTGCCGGTACCAGGCTAACCATTAGGCCACAACTGCCCCTAATGCAACTCGAATCACCATAATGGTGACTTCAAACAAAACAA
Source organism: Sinocyclocheilus anophthalmus (assembly GCA_018155175.1). Lineage (NCBI taxonomy): Eukaryota > Metazoa > Chordata > Actinopteri > Cypriniformes > Cyprinidae > Sinocyclocheilus > Sinocyclocheilus anophthalmus. The sequence goes on along the minus strand of JADLZN010006237.1, from coordinate 19,066 downwards.
TTATCATTAACATTAAATGAAATCCATTACCTTTTATGTACCTGGCAGCAACCTTATACACAATTTGAGGTATACTGTTAATCAGTATATTTGTTTCTTGGGAATACAGTCCATGGTTCTGCCATTGTTAGTGCACAACGATGGGAAATATGATTATTTCTATTTGTGTGAATTCATTGACTGGGTTATGAAACAAAAGGACTGAATGTAATTTCTAAGTAAAAATTCTGAATATAGTATTTGATTAAACTGCGTGTCACTAAAAATTATTTTTTTTTTAAATAGCTTTTTATTCTTTAACATATATGCTACCAGAGAACTGTCTTTGTGTGGTCCCGTGTTCAGTGCTGGTCATCCCATAAGTCACTCTAAAAAGACCAAAGTGCAGCCCCTAAAATATATCGCAAATCACAACAACATAGTCATTTTTAGAATACATGCTGTTGTTTAACACTTTACTGTAAAGACAACAACAACAAAACAACTTTATGTTATCAGCCCTAATTTCTTAGCATGCTCACGTTTGCTGACAGTCAGGGGCGGACTTAGTGATTTCAGGTAACACAATAAATATGTGCTCTTCTACGCCTAACCCTTATTTTGCTCGCTCTCTCTCATAGTTTATAGTTTATTTACCTCTTCACAACTATATGTTCTAAAGCCATATTATACCTATTTTTTTTCGGATCACAAAAGAAGACTATAAAAAAATACATATATACTGCACTTGTCCATTTAATGAATTGTAACCTTCTTTAATCTTTTTACAAAAAGGATTCAAATGTCATAAAATTATCCCATGCAACTTGTTCCGTATTCCAAATGTTCTTAAGGCATAGGGTTTGCCGAGAAACAAATCGAAAATGTAATCTATTATTAATTGAAAAAGTCTCCAATCATCGCATTTGTGCATTTGTATGAGTGCGCAGCAGTTCGCGCCTGTGCGCATAGGAAAAGCACACAAGCAAGTCATTTTTAAACATCCTGAAACAGGATAATTTCTTCTCTGAGTTTAATTTATCAGTTCTGAGACAGACAGGATTATACAGCCTAGAAAGTGCGCAAAGAGTGCTCCCTCTATAATCACTAAAAGCTGTCACTCACTTTAGTTCATCGCAATCTCATGATGTTCCGTTAATCAATAAAGCTGTCTGCGCTGCACAATCAATCTCTTGTTTACATCGTATCTACACATTGTTATAATGAGAGGATTCTCGAGCTTGCAGAACTCAGCACTTGACAAAAACTCAGTGTTTTGAGCAGTGAGTGAACATTTGACACTCTCCAGAACACAAATACACAGTAGAGCGTTTGCCAAATATGTTTAGCCAATATCAGATGGGGCCCGCTGATTCTCCGAGGCCCTAAGCGGCTGCTTACCTCGCTTATTGGTTAAGTTTGCCCCTGCTGACAGTAACCGAGCCTAGGCCCATGTGAAAGTGCCTGGTGAAAGCATTGAGCATTGCTCGTGTGTTCATCCGGGGAAACTCTTGGAGTATCATGGGAAGTGCTGCCAAATTCTGCTCCCAGTCAGTGAAGATCCATCTGGAGCAATACGACCAGTCAGGGTGTGACTGACAATTCACTCCATCCTGTTTCCATGGAAATACTCCATATTACAGCTCATGTTTGGTTATATTCTCCAGCCACAAATGTTCACACATTGTTATTACTTGATATCAGTTCATCATAACATGATAGACTTATTGTGGTGTTTTGAGTTCACATTTAATATTCTGCACGAATATTCAGCAAACTCCCTGTAAACAATTGTAATAACACATTCTAAAGTTATAAAATTTTAAGTAATAAGACAATGAATTTAGAAATTTTTTTTTTAAAGCTTCTTTCAAACATTGTGCAATATTGTGTATTGTGAAAATCGTTATACAAATAAATTTGACCTAATGTAAAATGTGTAGCATTAGGGTTCTCCAGGACCAGGATTGAGGATAACTGCACTAGAACTAACCTAACACCTACAATGCTGTAATTACACACATCACCTGCAACGTAAGATGATAACAAATACTTTTTTATTGTTGTGTGAACACAGTCAACTTCCAGATTGAAAAAATTGCAAGCAAATCTACATCCAGGTGTGACAGCAAGAAATGAATATGAATTAAATAATAATTAGCAGAAAAAATACTTTCATTAACATCCCTTTAATGTTACCTTTTGACGTTTTCTCTGTTGTAACTACAATAATAGAGATAATTGGTGGTGTCTCTTGGAGAGAAGAACCTTTGTTTGCTTGCGTGCCTCATTAAGGTCCTGTCGTACCAACACCCACTGTGACTGGGGTTACAGAATCTCACCATAGCAACAAAAGAACCCCTGCCAGTTAGCAAAGTGACGTCAAATGCCCCTCACAATGGAAACACCAGCTGCAAAGGACAACTTGGTCATCTGGGCTTCAGGGTTCATCACTGTGAAATACTGTCTCATTTTATACTATACATTCCTAGTAGCAATTCGGTATTTGTAATAAATTTTATATAAAATGCTCTGGCTGTGATATTTATACATATTGTACAAATATTCAGTCTGCATCTGTGATGATTCTCAGAAATTGAACAATATTTTCTAAAAACAAAAAAGTCCGCAGTAAGCTATGAAAATGGAAATAGTATAAAAGCATAGCTTTCCTGAAAAATAGTATAACATTTTTTTTAAAAGTCTCATGTTAGAGCATATGCAAGAATGTTTTTATCATGGTGCACTGTTTAACCTTACACATTTTGTGGATTGAATGAATTATGTGACACCAAAAGCAGTATTTTATGACAAAAAGCAGTAATTTTAATGCATTTCATACCCAGAAAAACAAAAGCCAGTTGTATTTCGGAAATGGAAAATGTACTAGTCAGCACTTCATTTCATGCAGAAAATTGTAAACCCAAAACTGATTTTGGGCATAAAATTCAGGTCAATGCACTATCCACTTCATGAACAAAAATAGAAAACCACTGAAATCCCTTAACATAGCACACAAAGCAGCTAATCAGTTTGTAATATTTTCATATTTCTCATTCATATTATAAATTCCCAAATTCAAAACGACATTACAATCTTTATGTTTGTACTAAACACCAGAACAACAGCTTTATTTAGTACCAGTTACACTCCCTCCAATTAACTATACAACATATCTGAGATCATACTTTTGGTCTGAATCATAATTAATATTTAAAGTGCTGAAAATCCCCAACACAGGCACACAAGCCAGGACAGGTCCAACTCAACTGAGAATACAAATCCCTATCACGCAACACTATTTAAATATTTTATCACTCTGTAAATATTTTAAACTGAAAGCTCTCTTATCTGAGCAAGTTGCTTATGGATTCTGAGAATATTATGCATATACACGCACACACATGGCCAGCTGAGCTCAGCCAATATTGGTACTAAATTAGAGTCTGCTTTTAATTAATTAATTACAATTTTTTTTAAAATAAAATTATTTTTATTTCTTGACCACCAAGAAAAGCAGTGAGCCAAAGAGGAAAAGCCAGATGTATGATAACATTGTAAGCTGTAAACAGAAGGAGAAAACTTTTATGCTAACAGTTTCTTCATTGTAATGGTGCAGTCATGGAGACAGTTGTTGAGGCATGGATCTGGGTGCACACTTTTTGATACAAAAGGAATCTCCAGGAATACAGGAAGAAACCTATCCAGTGGATAACACAAACATTACACTGTCCTGCAGAGTTCAGCTCCAACCCCAACTAAACAAACCTGAACCAGCTAAGCAAGGTCTTACTATGCATACCAGAAAGGTCCAGGCAGGTGGCCCTCCAGGATAGAGTTTGGAGAGCCCTGCTTTAGGACAACCTATATGGCTTTTTGTGTGCATATACTGTAGGAGATTGTAGAGACTGTAGACAGCTATCAACATAGAATGACTGTTCTACTAATTTTACTAGATTGGGATCAGATTCACTGTTATTATGAGATATTTGTTGCAGTGCATATATAGCACATGTTGATCTGCATGTTGTGCCAAAAAGTAAGACTTGCCATTCATAAATCCTTGGCCACTAAAGCTTTCCTTTGCACTTCTTCGGTTTCTCCAGAGGAAGCACAGCTTAGTCTTGTCATCTGGCAAGAGGTGAACTTAGTGATTATATCTCACACATCTCTGCTTACATCTACAGGGTGTTGGCTGAACCGAAGCAGTACACTGAGGAAAGATGGACCAAGTAAAGGGGACCAGAAAAGAGAAGCTTTTTTTAAAGACTGGTCCTTATTGTAATGTTTTGTGGTAGGAAAGAGGCAAGGACTCACATGCAGAGTTCAATGGGCTTTTATATTAATTCAAAAATAAAACTAAAGCAACTCTGAAGGGGAAAAATAAGGCAAGGCAATGCACAAGGCAGGGCTGGATAGCAGAGCAGGGCAAGACTGGAGCAACTGACCCATGGGAGCATAGACAAGCAGGAACATAGGATGATATGTGTTCACACAAAATATGACAACACGAAAGCTAGCAGCAAATGAAAAGCCCCACAGCTGGCCAAAAGAACAACTGGTCAATGAGAACATACGCAGGTGCTCAACAAAATCCTACAGGACTTGAACAATGAACACTTAACCCATGCACTCACAACGAAAGACACATCATGGAGCATGTACAGTATGTCCAAACCCCGACACTGACCAAAACTGAACTAGACAGGAGTGCCGGCATCTGAACACCACACTCCGCACATGCAACTCTTTATGTGTATGAGAGAGTGCACAGCGTGAGCACACTTGAAGCCGCAAGCTCACACAATAGACAAGCTGATATACGTTTCAGGGCACTGTCATCAAAAAATAAAAGCACAACCGGAGTGACATAACCCTAACAGTGACGCTGAAAACAAACAGTTGAATAGAATCCTGTCTTTACCATTACGATACTCCAAGGAGAGTGGAATGTATCAGCATTTGGTGCACTGCTAACCTTCCCAAGATATGATATCTGCATGTAGCCAACTTGCTCTAATTTTGTCAAAAAATTTGTCACGAGTTGTGTGTCTTCGGTGAGTCTTTGTTCAGTACTGCAAAGATTTTCTAGCACTGTTTCCATTGGGGCTTTGAGGATTTCTGCTTCTGGTTATATAAGCCAGTGGTTCTCAATTCCAGTTCTAGGGTGCTCTTCACATTTGGCATGTCTCTCTTATCTGACAGCCTCAGTTCAGTTCATTGATCTCCCTCCTTGCACAGACACTATTTAAACTGAACTGAGCTGGATGTTGACATCACTGAATTCAATGATGAACTGCCTTTAACTGAAAAATGAGTGTTTACTATTATCATTTTGCATTACTGACACAATATTTTCCTAATTAATGCTGTACAGCTGCTTTGACACAATCTGTATTGTTAAAAGCGCTATATAAATAAAGGTGACTTGACTTGATTTGACTCCAAACGAGCTGATGATCTGACTCAGGTGTGTTAAATAAGGAAAACATACAAAATGTGCAGAGCAGTGGTACCGCAGGACTGGAATTGAGAACCACTGATTTAAGGAATGGAGATGCATATCATAGATTGCCATCCACCTCTACCCTTGTGGTGCAGGATCTGCGAGTATGAAAGAGATGCAGGACGTATGACGATGGCGTCGCTGACAAGCGCTCTGTGCAAACATCGCTGTTTTTCTTGTTATTTTGTATTATTTGTGTTACTTCTTATACATACCTTTGCTCAGACAGTACAGTCACTCATCCAGTATGCTGGGGTCGTTCACAGACATGCTGGCATCCAGTATGTTATTGGGTGAAGGGTCTGTGATTATTTGTTAATCTAATGAATAATTGATTTGTTAAATCTAATGAAAAATTGTGTCTGATTGGTCCAAATGCTACAAAACTTATCCACTATTCCCTATATTAGTCCACTAATATAGTCTGGTTGAAGATGAGAATGAATACAAATGAATGAATTGACACTGAGTGTGCTGAAGGACTGCTGATTTAACAGTTTGTTCTTGCTGTTTAATAATCATTTGAAACTTAGCAAACGGGCAGCTCCAGTAGTAATGAAAATAATGATCTTGAACTCTGCCATGAAAACTAGCATGTATAAACTTTAATTAAACTCTTCAATAATCAATTTTTAAAAATGTATACCTGTATGACATTATGCTCATGTATATCTTGTGTATTTGACGTACTACCCAGACAGCTGCCTATGTACCTTTTTCTACATCAGACTGAACACCACGACTAAGGCAAAGCTGTCCGGGGATGGTCCTCGAGGGAGCTTCACCGCATTTGTGGAGTGGGTGCTGGTGAGATGTGGTTCACCTTTCACCATCTGCACTGTGGGGGACATCACCAGCCCCACTCCCAACCCAGAGCCATCACCCTGTTGCATGGAGCAATTGCTAGAACCCACCGCAGATGGAGAGCCCAAGCCCACGACAACACATGAGCTAGCGTAAGACGAAGCGAATGAGCCAATCAATTTCAATTTTCAATTCACATTTATTTCTATAGTGCTTTTCATGATAAAAAAAATCTTTGCAAAGCAGCTTCACAGAAAATTAAAGTTTCTACATTATATTTAGGAGTAGCTTATCAGTGGTGACTATGTCAAGGTGTTGTCCATATGGCACAGATGTACAGTAAAAATCATGCAGTTAGTTAATGACATGTATTCAAACAAATGGTGAACACTATTAAAAGCAATCCTTATATGTTGCAATCAAACCTATAGCAAAATTTGGTAGTTTTGTATGTTGGTCCAGGGTTGGTGTCATCTCTTCTCAGGTGTTCAGCTATCTCAGATCTTTGTAAGGGTTGGATCCAGACTGAAGCTTGTGTAATAAATTCCTAGTTACCTCGGGATGCCCATCCTGTGGCAGGACCAGAGAAGCAAATAGAGAACAATTAGTGTAGCTGCTGTTCAAACCAAGCAAAAATTAATAATGTGTTCAAACCAAGCAAAGAATCTGTGAATGCTTGGCTAAAAAGATGTCTCTTTAAACTAGATTTAAACAGAGAGAGTGTGTCTGAACCCCGAACGTTATCAGGAAGGCTACTCCAGAGTTTAGGAGCCAAATGTGTGAAATCTCTACCTCCTTTAGTGGACTTTGCTATCCTAGGTACTACCAAAAGTCCAGAGTTTTGCGACCTTAAGGAGCGTGATGGATTGTAGTGTGATAAGAGACTAGTTAGGTACGCAGGAGCTAACCAATTAAGGGCCTTATAGGCAAGTAATAATATTTTGTAACAATGATACAGAAATTATGTAGCCAGTGTGGAGAATGGGTATTATGATCATATTTTTTTGACCTGGTAAGTACTCTAGCCGCTGAATTTTGGACTACCTGTAGCTTGTTATTGAGAGGCAGGACAACCAGCTAGCAGGGCATTACAATAGTCCAGTCTAGAGGTCATGAATGCATGGACTAACTTAACATGTAACAACATGTTTCGTAGCTTGGCAATGTTCCTAAGATGGAAGAATGCTGTTTTTGTAAAATATGATTTTCAAAAGACAAGTTGATATAACACCCAGATTTTTGACTGTAAAGGAAGTAACAGTACATCCATTGAGATGAAACTTGTAATCTAAAGTTCTGCGTACTGTTTTTGGTCCCATGAAGTAAATCTCTGTCCTTATCTAATGCAATTAGGATAAATTGTTGGGTTATCATATTTCCAATTTTAACACTTTCGTTAGTCTTAGATCATTAGAAGTTTAATGATCTGATGATAATATATAGTTGAGTGGTATTCTGCTTAAACAATGGAACTACTCCAGTAATTTTTAATAATTATTGCTAAGGGTTAGAATTAGTGTTAATTTCGTTAACGAAAACTATGACGAACTAAGAACTAAGACGAGACGAAGACGAGACAACAATAAGGTCAATAAACAATAACTAAGACTATATAAACATGCAATTTCGTTGACGAAAAAAGACGAGACTAAAATGTATTAAAAAAGATAAAAACTTTACCAAAAACCTCTTTTTATTTTCGCCAAAAAAGGAGACAACTTGTGTTTTTCCTTTGTCTGCCGTGGACTGCTGTACACGCCTCTACTACGCGAGTTTTCATGAGTGCGGTTGCCAGATATCCAGGTAAAAGTTCAAATCCCCAAATCAGAACTCGCTGTTATAAGGATACATTTTCTGCCCGGTGTTTCTCTTATTTTTTGCAATCCGACAACCATGCGCACACATTCACTCTTCATTGCAGAAGCTCGACGACGAGTATCTGAAACCACGACAAACAAGCTGGGTTTTAGCGATCTAAATGAAAGTGATACACAGCTGCGTCTGTGTTCTGTAATATATCTCGGACTAGGCTATATTATTGCGATTGTGGTGGTTGCTGAATAAATGCACTATGAAAACCGCTGGTGTTTTAAATAGAGAAATAGCTCCATGCCATTGGAATTGAGAATTAGAATACTGGGAATTTCACTGTTAGCATTTTTCATAATGTAGACAGAGAGATTGCATGAGTTTTTGGTGTTGATTTATATAATAAAAAGTCTTTAATAAATCAGTACACTAGATGAGGTGAAATACACCATGTGTAGGAGTCCACATTCTATTGATTTATGTTTATTGGTGAAAGTGCAATACTTCTAATGAAATGTAAAAATAAATGTCTCAAATGACAACAATCATTACTATTACAATTTTGAGCAAAAATCATTTTGATCAGTTAAACCATTACAGCATGACGAAAATTTGACTAAAACCTGACTAAAATGCTCATACATTTAATTGAATAAACAAAAACAGGACAAGGTTGACTAAATATAATAACTAAAATGTACATTTGAGTAAGACCAAGACTAAGCCATACGCATTCACATAGATAGTAAAGCCAAATCTCAAAGACTGCGATGATGACATTTGTTCTACCCGCTTAAAGGATAGAAGTACTTGCGCTGGTTTAAACCACAAAATCTATAAAGACTGTGTCTGTTCCGAATAGTGAGTTCAAAATATAAATTTAATGCAGGATCTAAAAAAATCTGATCGTGATTAAACCAGAACAATTTAAAATAAAGGAACAAAAACAATTTAAAGTTTGGGCTCCTAAACATTAGAATCACTCTCACCCAAAGCAGTTATTGAAAATGAAATGATCACAGATAATCGTTCTGATGTACTCTGCTTGACTGAAACCTAATGATTATATTGGTCTAAAATGAGTCTACTCCACCAAGCTACTACTATAAGCATGAGCACCGTCAGACTGGCCGTGGTGGCGGTGTTACAACAATATATAGTGATATTCTCAATGATACTCAGAAGACAGGATACAGGTTTAACTCATTTGAAATACTAATGCTTAATGTTACACTGTCAGATATGAAAAAGAAATCTATCGTATCTCTTGCTATGGCTACTGTGTATAGACCACCAGGGCCATATACAGAATTCCTAAAAGAATTTGCAGATTTCCTATCAGACCTATTGGTTACTGTTGATAAAGCGTTAATTGTCGGAGATTTTAATATTCACGGTGATAATACAAATTATGCATTAGGACTTGCAACTGACCTAATAAACTCTTTTGGAGTAAAGAAAAACGTCACCGAGCCCACTCATCATTTTAATCATACGCTAAATTTAATTATATCGCATGGAATTGATATAGATATCGTACCTCAAAGCGAAGATGTTACTGACCATTTCCTTGTATCATACATGCTGCGTATTACTGATATTAACTAAATGGCTCCGCGTTATCATCCGGGCAGAAATATTGTTCCAGCCACCAAAGAAAGATTCACAAATAACCTGCCTGATTTAACTCAACTGCTCTGTGTACCAATAAGTACACATGAACTAGACGAAATAAATAGCAACATGGGCACTATCTTCTCTAATACATTAGAAGCTGTTGCCCCCATCAAATTGAAAAAGGTTAGAGAAAAACGTACTGCGCCATGGTACAACAGTAATACCCATTCTCTCAAGAAAAAAACTCATAGTCTTGAGCGCAAAATGGAGAAAAACTAACTTGGAAGTATTTAGAATTGCATGGAAAAACAGTATATCCAGCTATGGACAGGCTCTAAAAGCTGCCAGGGCATATCCACAAACTCATAGAAAATAAACAAAACAATCCAAGGCTTTTATTTAGCACAGTGGCTAGATTAACAAATAACCAGACGCCACCCGATCTAAATATTCCCTCACAGTTTAATAGTAATGACTTTATGAATTTCTTCACTGATAAAATAGATAACATCAGAAATACAATAACAAATGTAGATTCTACAGCATATAATACTTTAGCTTCATTCATCGCACCAAAAGATAAACTGCAGTGCTTTAAAGCTATAGGACAGGAAGAGCTAAATAAAATCACTGCATCTAAACCAACAACATGACTGTTAGATCCTGTACCCACTAAATTAATAAAAGAGTTGTTACCTGTAGCAGAAGAGCCTCTTCTCAATATTATCATCGTTGTATTTAGGTCACGGTCACCAAAAACCATTCAAGCTGGGGTTATAAGCTATTATAAAGAACCACACACTAGAATCAGTGAACTGGCCAAATTACGAACAACCTAAATCTTCCTTTATGTCTCAAATTTGAGAAAAAGTTATGCTGCTCAATTGTGATCCCATTCCTGCAAAAAAATGATCTCTATGAAGAATTTCAGTCAGGTTTCAGGCTCCATCATAGCACAGAAACTGCTCTTGTTAAAATTACAAATGACTTGATTCTTGTGTCAGACCAAGGCTGTTTCTCATTGCTAGTTTTACTTGATCTTATTGCTGCGTTCAACATTATAGATCATGGCATATTCATAGATCGATTACAAAACTATACATTTATTCAAGGGCAGGATTTAAGATGGTTTAGATCCTATCTGTCGATCGCTACCACCTTGTTCATTTAAATGGGGAGTCATCTCAATTATCACCAGTAAAATATGGAGTGCCACAAGGATCTGTCCTAGGTCCTCTGCTATTTTCAATATACATGTTGCCCCTTGGTAATATTATTAGAAAAAAAGGGGATTAGTTTCCACTGTTATGCCGATGATACTCAACTATATCTCAACAAGACCAGATGAAACTCTAAATTATCTAAGCTAACAGAGTGATAAAAATGTAAAAGATTGTATGACCAATAATTTTCCCCTATTAAATTCAGATAAGACAGAGATATTACTTATTGGAACAAAAGCAGTACACTGAATCTCTTGGATTACAATTTGAAACTAGACTAGATGGATGTACTGTTACTTCCTTTACAGTCAAAAATCTGGGTTTTATATTAGATAGCAACTTGTATTTTGAAAATCATATTTCCCATGTTACAAAAACAGCATTCTTCCATCTTAGAAACATTGCCAAGTTACGAAACATGATACTGTTACTGATGCAGAAAAGCTCGTTCATGCATTCATGACCTCTAGACTAAACTATTGTAATGCACTGCTAGGTGGTAGTCCTGCATCTTCAATAAACAAAACCAAACCAAAATATAGACAGACCAGGGGAAACTTGTATGTGCGGATCCTGGCGGGAGCCTTCAGCTCGCCGTTTAACACTATCATCCTCCTCCTGCCCAAACTAACTCAGCTTTCAGTGCCCACCTCTGTCTGTCAATGGATCAACAGCTTCCTGACAGACAGGCAGCAGCTAGTGAGGCTGGGAAAGTACACATCCAGCACCCGTACGATCAGCACTGTTGCTCCTCAGGGTTGTGTTCTCTCTCTACTGCTCTTCTCCCTGTACACCAACGAATGCACATCTAAAGACCCCTCTGTCAAACTCCTAAAGTTTGCAGACGACACCACACTAATCGGCCTCATTCAGGACGGTGACGAATCTGCTTACAGACAGAAGGTCGAGCAACTGGCTGTCTGGTGCAGTCTCAACAAACTGGAGCTCAACACGCTCAAAACAGTAGAGATGGTAGTGGACTTCAGGAGGAACCCCCCTACACTCCCCCCACTCACCATCATGAACAACACTGTGGCTGCAGTGGAGTCATTCAGGTTCCTGGGCACCAAAATCTCTCAGGACCTGAAGTGGGACACTCACAGTGACTCCATTGTGAAAAAGGCCCAGCAAAGCTTGTACTTCCTTTGCCAGCTGAGGAAATTCAACCTGACACAGGAGCTGCTCACACAGTTCTACTCAGCCATCATTGAATCTGTCCTCTGCACTTCTATAACTGTCTGGTTCAGCTCAGCTACCAAAACTGACCACAGAAGACTACAGCGCATAGTCCGGACTGCTGAGCGAATCACTTGTACAACCCTCCCCACTCTCCAAGAAATGTACTTATCCAGAGTGAGCAAAAGGACTGGCAAAATCACTATGGACCCCTCACATCCAGCACACTCCCTCTTTGAACTGTTGCCATCTGGTAGACGCTACAGAGCTCTGAGCACCAGAACGACCGGACACAGGAAACCCCCCCACAAAAAGGGTTTTTTGTTTTCTTTTTTTTCCCTCAGGCAATCATCTCCTGAACACTTGACAATAACTGTGGAACACACACTATTTTTTCACTCATACATTTATTTATCTAACACACATACTCAGTTTACATTTCAATTTGCACATAATATACTTGTACATACAAATGTCTATTGTTATATACCTGTACATACAATTGTTGATTTGTATATTTTTATTCCTTAGTTTCTTGTTCTATTTTTCTATTTTTTATTTTCTGTGTTTTTTGTTCTGTCATTGTTACACTGTGGATGCTTCTGTCACGAAAACAAAATCCTCGTATGTGTAAACATACCTGGCAATAAAACTGATTCTGATTCTGATTCTGATTCTGATTGATGCACGCTAGCGTCCTACCAGGTAAAAGAAAATATGATCATATTACGCAAATTTTACAGTCTCTGCACTGGCTACTTATTAAGTTACATATCAGTTACAAAATATTATTACTCACCTACAAAGCCCTTAATGGGTTAGCTCCTGCATACATAACTAGTCTTCTACCACGCTACAATACATCACACTCCCTAAGGTCGCAAAACACTGGACTTTTGGTAGTACCTAGGATAGCAAAGTCCACTAAAGGAGGTAGAGCTTGTTCGCATTTGGCTCCCAAACTCTGGAAAAGCCTTCCTGATAACGTTCGGGGTTCAAACACAATCTCACGGTTTGAATCTAGATTAAAGACGCATCTCTTTAGCCAAGCATTCAAATAATGCACCTCATAATCTTGTACTGCAGTTATATCTGATCAAATGTACATTATTATTTTTTAGTTTGGGTTAAACAAATCAATTTTGGTTGGAACAGCAGCTACGCTAATGATGTTTGTATTTGTTTCTCTGTCTTTGATTTACACAAGCTTCAGTTTGGATCAAGAACACCTGAGAAGAGATGATGCAAAACTCTCAGAGGACCTCAGATGATGCCAACCCTCAGACAACATACACAACTACTAAATTTTGCTGTAAGTTTGATTGCAACATATAATCATTTTTGTTAATAGTGTTCATCGTCTGTTTTAAGTCTTAAATTGATTTTTCCGTACTGCTGGTTTGTCTGGCCAGAGGAGAACTGCCCCCCGACTTGAGCCTGGTTTCTCCCAAGATTTTTTTTTTTTCTCCATTCTGTCACCGATGTTTTGGTTCCTTGCCGCTGTCGCCTCTGGCTTGCTCAGTTGGGGACACTTCATTTCCAGCGATACATTTGACTTGATTGCAAAGATACTATTTAAAATGAACTGAGCTGGATGATGACATCACTGAATTCAATGATGAACGGTCTTTAACTGAAAAATTAGTGTTTACTATGGTCACTTTGCATTATTGACACACTATTTACTAATTAATGCTGTACAGTTGCTTTGACACAATCTGTATGTTAAAAGCGCTATATAAATAAAGATGACTTGACTTGACAAAATGGTTGCCCAAAAGACTGTGTTATGAGTTATTTAATAATTAATCTTATTGCTAAAATGTCAAGTTTCCATTGACTAAAACTAGATTAAAATACTTCAGGTTTTCTTCGACTAAAACTAGACTAAAACTAAAAAGGAACTAACAAGGACATCTAACACGGGACTGAGACTAAGACTAAAATTGAAAATAGCTGACAAAATTAATACTAGTTAACATGTATATTGAAAATAGCAGAGGGCCTAAGACAGATCCTTGCAGCACTCCATAATTTACTGGTGTTATAATGTAAATATAATATTTTGCAGGAAGGAGCACAATTGAGCAAACAACTTTTTCAAAAATTCTAGACATAAATGGAAGATTTGAAATGAGTCTGTAATTTGCCAGTTCACTAGGATCTAGTTGTGGTTTCGTAATAAGAGGCTTAATAACCGCTTAGCTTAAAGATAAGCCTCACAACACATTGACCAGGTGGCGTGAGCCGCAACATTGCTGTACCCGAGGAGTTTTAGCGGAATCGAGGGACTGGAATAAGCCCAGTCACCGTCCAGCTACTGAGGGTAAGCTGTGGATTGGCCTCTGAGTAAACTTTATATTTGGAGTTTGATCCCCTGTGTCTCTACTCCTCAGGCCTGCCAGGCCAAATATCTACTGTGTCTCCTGAATTCTCCTGCCTCCCCTGTGTCTCCTGAGTTCCCACCCTGCCTCCCTCTCCCACCTCTTCTTCCAGAATCTACCTGTTCCTTGGCCTCACCTCCGCTGGCTCTGGTCATCCTCAGTCTGCTCCAGTCTGTTGTGTGGATCCACCTCCGACACTTACAGTTAGTCCCAGCTTCGGATTGGGTGTGAGGTCCCCCGGTCTCTGCCTTTAGCCTCTGAGTTCCAGACTCAACCTCAGCACTCTGACCCATCGGCTCAACCTTGGCTACTTGCTCCCTCGTCTCCACCATGGACCGTCATCAACTACGCACTGGGTGTTCCCTTGTCCCTCCGGCTCCGCCTTGGTCCCAGTCACCGACCTGCCTCTGCCACGGGATTCTACTTCTCCAGCTACCACCTCCAACGGCTCCGTCTCCATCACTCATCCCCATGCTGTCGCCGAGGTATTCACCATGGCTCCTCCCTCCCTCGACTACTCCATGGGCCTCAGTTCTGGCTGTGCTCTGGTTTCCCACCTGGCTCCTCCTGCTTCTTGCTCCTCCCTGGTTCCTCCCTCTGTCATCACCACCCTGGTTCCTCCCCCCATCACCATTTCCTGTTCCCTGTCGTTCCCTTGCTCCACGTCCTCCTCCAGAGCCCCCTGAGTTTCCTTAGTTCCTTTGCCCGTTCACTTCTGTGTTATGTGGTTGTGTTATTCTGTTTCCTGTGTTTTCTTTGCCTGTTAGATTTGTTGCATTAAAGACGTTTTTTGCGGATCACCTTGGTCTTCCTGCACTTACAGCTATCTACCAGTGACACTAACCTTGCATTATTGGTATTCTGTAGGCATTAAATGTAAATTGTTTGTACACTTGTTACTGCGTTGAATTATGGGATTTAATAAGTCCACTTGATAACATCCACTATAGTTTCGGACACCACTACAAATGGCTCACGATACCATGTAACTCTTATACAATTGGCCTATCTCGGTACAGGGTATGACGCTAGCTAGTGTTATCTTTTATGTCCCACCAACTGAATCTGGCACACTACCTTGATTAGCTTGTCCAAGTGTGTTTGATTAGGGTTGGAGCTAAACTTTTCAGGAAAGTGGATCTCAAGGGCCAGAGTTGGCCACCCCTGTTTTAAGGGGATCGTGCCTTCTCCTTTGCTGGCCCTAGACCAGTGTTTCTCAAACCTGTCCCAAGGGCCCACCACCACTGCACATTTTGCATGTCTCTCTAATGTGACACACCCAATTCAAGTCTTGCAGTCTCTACTATTGAGCTGATGAGCTGAATCAGGTGTGTTAGATGAGGGAGACATCCAAAATGTTCAGTGTTGGGGGTCCCTATGGCAGGTTTGAGAAGCTCTATCCTAGACTATGGAATAATGCACCTTTGGACATTAGATCAGCTCTTACTCTTCATGTTTTAAAATCACATCAGAAGTGGTGTTTCTTAGGTGTGGCCCATCAGTGTCTATTAATACTTTACAGTATTTATTATTAATAGGAAAAATATAATGCTTTCTCTTGACATTAAAGCAATTTTACAAATATAACGTGAAATAAATGATGGAATAAAATCTTTTTTACTCTGTACTCTTTCTTTTTGTTCACAGATATCGACATGTTCTGGGGTATTAGTTTAGTTCACTCAAGGACAATGATTATTTAAATATTTAAGAAAGGAAAGAATTAGCCTTTTTTTTACAGTCTCAAGAACAATATATACCAAAACATACTTTTAAATATTCTACTAACTCTTGCATAAACATTTACGCAGCGCATCAAACAAACTGAAAGAGACTGACAGCAAATACATATTAAAACATTCATAAAACATATATTTATAACAATAACATTACACAACACTTTTGGAGCTGTTTCGTTTCGTCTGCACTCTAAAAAATATTTATTGAATTCAAAACAGGGGCCTGCTTGAATTCAATAAAAAAAAAAGCTGGTAGAGCATGGTGACTGCATTGATTGGTTAGTTAATTGCAAACAATTAATCTAAAAACACAATCATGTAACACTTAATCATCTTGGCCCATTCAATTCTGAAGAAATTTCAAACTTAGAAATAAACCATGACAATCTCTTTGTGATTAACTTGTTTAAGACAAAAGTCAAAGTAAACACACACTAGCATGTTCTTACTGTACATGAAATAGTGCACTTTGAAATGATGTATGTACTTAATATACCAGAATAATCAAATAATCAGGAGAAAATGAGACAAGACAGGTACAGTTGTGCTCAAAATTGTTCATACCCTTGATAACTATGATCAAAGAAGGCTGTGAAAATAAATCCACATTGTTTATCCACTTGATCTTTCATTCAAAAATAAAAAATCTAACCTTTAATTAAAGTTTTTTTTTAAAAAGTGAAAGTGGGGGAAAATCACATTATGAAATAAATATTTTTCTCTAATACAGTAAGAGGACGTGTGTCTATATCGTCCTAATGCACGGTGATGAGGAGAGTTTGAGTGGATCACAGCTGGAGAACTGCAGAAAATAGTTGAGTCTTGGGGTCAGAAAGCCTAAAAAAAAAAATAGTTTGGGAGGGTTTCAAGAAAAAACTAGAAAACACTCTCCTCCAAAAATAAACTCCAGCATATTTATTTGCTAGACACGACTGGCACTTTAAACGGGACTGGGTTCAATGGTCAGATGAAACAAAAAAAATTAGCTTTTTAGCAGCAAACACTCAAGATGGGTTTGGTGCACACAGGGATAAAAAAGTACTCCATGTGTACAATGAAATATACTGCTGGATCTTTAATGTTGTGGGCCTATTTTTCTTCTGGAGATCCTAGATATCTTGTTCAGATAGATGACATAATGGATTCTATAAAATACCAACGGATAAAATTTTATAAAACTGACTGTCCATGCTAGAAATCTTATAATGGGCCATGGATCTTCCAACAGGACAATGATCAACAAACAAACAAAAATGGGTCACTGAGAACAAAAACCAAGCTTCTGCCCTGGCCAACCCAGTTCCCTGAGCTGAACCATATAGAAAATGAGTGTGGTGAACTGAAGAGGAGAAGCACCAACATGCAGCTTGAAATCTGAAGGGTCTGGAGAGATTCTGGATGAAGGAATGATCTCTGATCTCCCGTCAGATGTTCTCTAAACTCTTCAGGCATTATAGGAGAAGACTCAGAGCTGTTCTCTTGGCAAAAGAAGGTTGCAAAAAGTATTGGATAAAAGGGTATGATTAATTGTGACCAATGGTTGTTTAGAGAAAAATTTTATTGCTGTTTGGCATGGTAATGTACATGACAATGTAATGTATTTGGTTAAATGTATTCAGAATTAGATCTTCTATGTGATGCTGAGGGCAGGCAAGTAACGTAGACTTGCCACTGTCCAATAATCCAAACATGCTCAGCTGTGATCATGTAAAAACTATTGCTGCTGCAAATATAAACATCAGGAATTAACCCCATAGCATACATGAATCACCCATAGCAGATCTATACAGGTGGAGCTGGGGAAGGTGGAGGGTCAGAGAAAGCTGAATGCTACGGCAAACACAGTCCCCCCACTTATTTGAATGTTGAGCAGCGAGCTCATTGGCTACTTATACAGAAGAGAACCAATCAGCTGTGCAATGTGATAATGATGACATTATAGGTCAGATTGAGTTAGACCTATCGACTGCGCCATCTAGAGTTTCATGCCAAAACTCTGTATTTTGTATGGACAACTCTCGGAAGGTTGGCATGGCAAGACAAAGTTAATGTGCTTGGTCTTGGTGGAATAGATCTGCTACGCTGCTGCTGCTGCTGCGACAGAGCAAGTAACGAGACTTGCTACTGCCAATACATCCAAAACATGCTGCTGTAAGCATGTAAGAAATAATGCTGCTGCAAATATAACATACATGAAACAACCCCCCACAAAGCAGGAGACCTAGAACGGACAATACAAGCCAAAACAAGAACAAAACACCCACAAGCACACACACAAGCAGATCTATCGCCAAGACATTTGCTCTGCTGCTGCTCCGAAGAGCCATGTGAAACGCATGTATTACTATCTATATGTGCCTGGGCTACCACGCCGACCGGCTCAACGCTAGTGGCCTATGACTATGTGAGCATGGGCTACCATGCTAACTGGCTTTTGTAGGTGTAAAGAAATATTCTTTGTGAGAAGCAGTCAATCAGCAGAAGTTTAAAGCAACTTGTAATTGTATTTATTTATTGTCTCAGTGTTTAGCGCAGTTGTCATTGCTAGAAAACGCTTGTTTTGTTTACTGTGTAGAGACCTGCTGAAATCGCGTTTGGTCTCGTACTATATCGCGTACCTTGTCAGTGTCGTGCGCTTTGCTTGGACATTTGTTGTGATAAACAGTAAAGTGTGTTCAGCTGAATTCAATTTCCGTTTTGTCAAACGGGTATAAAAAGGTTAGTATACCGCAGCAGCGGTCGCGGCAGCCCTCGTGTGAAGCTCTCCTCATGTGAAAACCGAAGAGTGTAAAGACCATCGACTCTACCATGCGACTCCACCGAGCAGGA
>JADLZN010006236.1:0-17286 GCA_018155175.1 Sinocyclocheilus anophthalmus | reverse complement strand
GAAGATGATGCTCCCTCAACGAGCACATCCTCTACAATGCTTCCATGTAAGAAAAGAAGAAAAGGAATACACACTCTAAAAACGGTTTCCTTGAAGGAGCCAGAGGATAGCTACACTACACAGCATTGCTGGTTTAAAAAGAAATGTTAATTTATCAAAAAAAAAAAGAACGAAAAAAATCCTATTGCACTACCCCACTTGACGGCGTGTTTCTTGAATCATAAAAACCTAAAATTCCATTATATTACTATCTTTCGCTATTTTTTTTATTTATTCGTTTTTGAATGCAGAAAGAATGTAATGTCTTTGGTTTTGTTGCTTTTAGTTATTTGTGTTATTTATTTTTGTTTATTGTTAAAAAAACAAGAAAACATATCATTTCTTGTGTTAAAATGAAAACCTGAAATATTTCATGGCATACTTAAAACAGTTTTGTATATCTTCTTTATTTATTTTGATTATGTTTTAAAATAAATTAGTATTATAGTTAATATTTTCTGATTTTCATAGTATGTGAATAAATTCCGGTATTTTTACCATAAAGTGACATATCAACCATTTGGTAGAGGCCAATATTTGACCACTAAGGTCCAATGGACCTTAATTGCAACAGCATAGCTGTGATAGGCAATTTGGTTCTTTCTCATTATTTGACTTAATAGGAGCATATGCAGGCTAAACAAGAGCGGTGCAAGAATTGAGCCTTGTGGGACTCCGCGTGTCATGGATGTCCACTTAGACTTATGCTCTCCTATACTCACATAATAACCTCTCCCTTCTAAGTATGACCTGTAGGGTTCCAGCACCTTCTGTGAATATCTGTGAGTTTCTTTTCACAACTGTAATTAATCTATCCAGCAAGTATATCCCCAATAATAACATTAATATTGAATCATGTATAGGGACCCCCAAGAACTTCCTCATGGCACATTGTTCACATTTACTAAAAAAATAAAATAAAATAAAAATAAATAAATAAAAAATAAGAAGAAATCAGTTTAAATTGTCTCTGGTTTTCTTTTCGGAGAAATCTGTGTGTAGACCAGTAATAATGTTATATGATCAATAATAATGAGAGAAGGACACCATAATGATCTTTAAGTTTAAAAATATATATATTTATTAAAAATCTTCTTCATCATCGGCAAAATACTGCAGAGAGGGAGGAAAAAGAACATTACCAAAACAGTGGCAGCTACACTTGAGTTTAAGATGCTACATCTAATACTCCCATTACATCTTCTGGATCCTCCTGAGGAGGTAAAATGGGAAGAGGTGGAGGAGGAGGTGGAGGTGGATGAGGGGGGAAAAGAGGAGGAAGATTGGAGCCCTGCTGGATCCACTCGTCAGCGGAGGAGGTGTTCTCACTGTCCTGCAGAACAACACAACTCAACAGATTGTCAAAAAAGGCATATGCACAAAGCTCAACTTACTGTACGCCTTATGAGTTCAGTGGTCGCTGTCTAGAAATAAAGGCAATTTAAAAAAATAAATATAAAATATTTTATTAGCCTTTTATTTTGTGCAGCATTTTTTTTTTGTACTTACGTCACTGAACCCAGGGCTGTCCACGCCACTGTCCGGCGAATGCATCTCTGTGGATGTAATCATTTTAAAAATAGAGTTCTTATTTACAACTAACTACAGGTGTGAACATTTGAAAGCAAATTTTGACCTAATGAATGCAAGTGGGAAAAACATTATTCACTGGGGTGTAAAGTTTGTTTATTGTTGAATCATGTTAACATGTAAATGAAGAACTGCAGTAATGGATATCTGTTTGGCCTACAGACCCTCTGATGTACCAACACTACAAGAGATTCTTGGAAACTTTACAACTGGTTTAATTCAACATTCCTATACGCTCCTCTCCAGCAGAGACCGGCAAAGGTCTAAAAGAAAATTTTTTAAAAATATGTTTCTCTCTCTCTCTCTCTCTCTCTCTCTTTTTCGTTCTTTAGTAATTACACATTTAAAAAAGCGTGCATTCATGTGCATCTTTAGTGCATTGGAATGAAAAGAAAGATATCATTCGTTGATGATTTGATTGACTAAGTAACAAATGAGGCAGCAACTGAATGTATCACAGTCCATGCAATTATAACTCCTAATGCTGTCAAACTGAAATTAGATCTGTAAGAAATACTGTTTACCTGTCGTGTCATCCATGCGGTGTGGGCGTGACTTCACTTGGCTTCTCAGTCGCCCTCTCCTGGATAAAACTGTGAATAGCCATGTGTTAGAAACTGCTAAGGATTCCTACATTTTAGCAGAAAATAACACTCCAGGGGGAGCTCTTGAGCGGCTGACTTTATTCACAGACGTCTTTCAAGTCTAACTTCTAATGATACACACTCTCTCTCTCTCTCTCTCTCTCTCTCTCTCTCTCACATACACACACACACACACTCACCTGTGCACACTCATACACACGCACTCACACAAACTGGCTGGAAGACTGTTTTATACAGGCGTGTAATACCTTCTTGCTAAAAAGACAATTGATTTCACAGGTTATTTCATTTGGATGTATTTTTTCCGATGACTGACTTTCTTTGTCACTTTTTAGACTGTTGTACATTCACATTGGATTTGAAGGCAACACCCTTTCCTCCATACATCCACGCTACCTGAAAGACCACAGCTTCCTGAATACAACGATACCAGTTATGTGCAGATCGGACCTCCGCTTCTCCAGATACGGCCAGGTAAGCTTTGGCCAATCAGATCGCATATGCTAATGAGGGTCGAATTAATGAGGGTGAAACTCGTTTTTATCTATATACCTAGTTGCAATTAAACCCAGACTAGCCCCTAACCCTAACCTTAGCCCATCCTCACTAACCACTAGCTTAATTCCCAACTGATAACCAACGTTAAACATGCTAGCCCCAGACTAGCCCCTAACCCTAACCTTAGCCCTAGCCTCAATAACCACTAGCCTTAATTCACTAACCCCTGATCAACCACTTTTAAACATGCTAGCCCCAGACTCTCAAAATCTTCATTAAACCAAACCTTAATCAAATTCTGTATAGAAATAGCTTCAAACTCATCTCTATCTATCTATCTATCTATCTATCTATCTATCTATCTATCTATCTAGACGACGAACCTAAGCCTCTCTGGGATTGAAGTCACAGGGTCCTTGAGGTCCGGACCCGAGAAACACTCTTCTTTCCTAGCCGCTCAATCGGCAGAGTAGCGTTCATTTTTCTTTCCCTTCTTCAGAAATGCTTTATATTTTATTTATAGTTCCTATTTGTATCTTTTAATAATGTGGCTTCTTGATTTAAAGTGTATATAGCCAGTACCTCACTTTTGTTTAGTTTTTTTAATATATATATCATTAACACAAACCTTAATCAAATTCTGAATAGAAATAGCTTCAAACTCATCTATCTATCTATCTATCAACACACAATTTTTTGTTATCCGGTGGCTCTATCTAGTGGTCTAGTTGATACATAATTTGGGTTAAGTTAACTGGACAAATGATCTAGAAGGACTTTGAAAAAGTAGGTTTAACAGAAAACTCAAAAAGGTGTTATAATTGTATGCATTGCAAAAAAATGGATATTTATATTGGATTTATAATAATAAAAACCAGCACAAACGCTGTAGGCGATGCAAGGCAAGTTCATTTATATAGCACATTTCATACAGAATGGTAATTCAAAGTGCTTTACATAAAGGAAAAGAAAACAATTATAAAAAAATAATCACAATAATAAAACAAGGAATTTAAAAACTTTGAAAATGATGTAAAAATTGATTTAAGAATTTTAAAATGAATTTAAAACAGTTAAGAACAGAAAATGATTATACAGTACATAAAATATACTGAAATCAGTTAGGACAGTGCACAGTGTTCATTCAATAAATGTGCAGCTAAACAGATGAGTTTTGAGTCTGCATTTAAATGAGGCTAATGTTTTAGCACATCTGATCTCTTCTGGAAGCTGGTTCCAACTGCGGGCGGCATAATAACTAAAAGCGGACTCCCCTTGTTTTGAGTGAACCCTTGGAATTTCAAATTGACTTGATCATAATGATCTGAGTGGTTTGTTAGGTTTATATTCAGTGAACATACCTGCTATGTATTTAGGTCCTAGGCCATTGATTTCAAAGGTTATTTCATTTGGATGTATTTTTTGCTTTACCGATGACTGACTTCCTATTTGTCACACTTTAGACTGTTGTACGTTCACATTGGATTTGAAGGCAACACCCTTTCCTCCATACATCCACGCTACCTGAAAGACCACAGCTTCCTGAATACAACGATACCAGTTATGTGCAGATCGGACCTCCGCTTCTCCAGATACAGCCAGGTAAGCTTTGGCCAATCAGATCGCATATGCTAATGAGGGTCGAATTAATGAGGGTGAAACTCATTTTTATCTATATACCTAACCCTAACACTAACCCTAACCCAAACCCAAACCCAAAACCCCGACTAGCCCCTACCCTAACCTTCGCCCAGCTCAATCACACTAGCCGTAATTCACTAACCCATGATTCAACCAAATTTAAACATGGCTAGCCCCAGGGACTAGCCTAACCCTAACCTTAGCCCTAGCCTCAATAACCACTAGCCTTAATTCACTAACCCCTGATCAACCACTTTTAAACATGCTAGCCCCAGACTCTCAAAATCTTCATTAAACCAAACCTTAATCAAATTCTGTATAGAAATAGCTTCAAACTCATCTATCTATCTATCTATCTATCTATCCTACCTAATCTATCTATCAACACACAATTTTTTGTTATCCTGTGGCTCTATATAGTTGATACAAATTTGGGTTAAGTTAACTGGACAAATGATCTAGAAGGACTTTGAAAAAGTAGGTTTAACAGAAAACTCAAAAAGGTGTTATAATTGTATGCATTGCAAAAAAATGGATATTTATATTGGATTTATAATAATAAAAACCAGCACAAACGCTGTAGGCGATGCAAGGCAAGTTCATTTATATAGCACATTTCATACACAATGGTAATTCAAAGTGCTTTACATAAAGGAAAAGAAAACAATAATAAAAAAATAATCACAACAATAAAACAAGGAATTTAAAAACTTTGAAAATGATTTAAAAATTGATTTAAGAATTTTAAAATGAATTTAAAACAGTTAAGAACAGAAAATGATTATACAGTACATAAAATATAGTGTAATCAGTTAGGACAGTGCACAGTGTTCATACAATAAATGTGCAGCTAAACAGATGAGTTTTGAGTCTGCATATAAATGTGACTAAATGTTTTGCAATCTTGATCTCTTCTGGAAGTGGTTCTCCAAGTGCGGGCGCATAAAACTAAAAGCGGACTCCCGTATGGTGTGAACATTGGTATTTATAAATGACCGATCCTAATGATCGAGTGGTCGTTAGGGATATTCAGGGAACATATCTGCTATGTATTTAGGTCCTAGGCCATTGAGTGATTTATAAATGATTAAAAGTACTAACGGCCTGCTCGACCAAATGGTTGAGCACATTTTGAGTCACTATATTTTATTGAGAGGAGTACCTAACTTAAGCTGATTGAGCCATCTCTACCATCTGGTTGAGGTATGTTATGCCAAAAAAATCCACTAGATGTCAGAGTGTCAGTCAATCAACAGCACTTGTCACAACACTTCTTCTAACATGGATGTCAGAAACAAAGAAATCACTCCTGCCATGTGAACTGTTCTTGGTGAAATTTGGCAAGGTAAGCATATTTTTTTGACATATTACACTGTAAGAGCCTTAACTTTACAAAATGATGTTACTTGGTGCCATGAAAAAACTTTAGTATGTTTTTAATAATTGTTCAAAAACGTGCTCGACCAAACGGTTGATTTGTCACTTTATGGTAAATGTAGAAAAGCTAAGCTAATGTTTTCAGATCATCCATTTCTGCAGTCAGAATGGACTATTTGCTGAGAAATATAAACTTCTGATCATTCATAGCTATGAATATGACACAGCTATTGTTATTTCTTCATGAATATACTGAGATCGTTTCTTAAGTATGTATTTTTTTGCCACTTTTGGATGTTTTCGAAGTAAATATAGTGAATTCACAGAATTAATGTGTGGAAATCATAATTATCAGAGGCAATTACTTCTTAAATGACAAATGCCGGTGTACTAACATTACTGAAATTGTAAGAGATTATTTATTTGTTTGTTGTTGTTGTTTTACAATTACTAGATGGATGTCAAACGTTTCTATTGTACAAGAATGCGCACTCTTCAGGCCCTTGTATCAGAAAACCCCCAAGACTCTGACGCTGATCTCGGTGACGTTGATGACCCAATAGAGCAGTGGCTCTCAAACCTGTCCTGGAGTACCCCCAACCAACATTTTGTATGTCTCCCTCATCACACCTGATTCAACTCATCAGCTAATTAGTAGAGACTCCAAGACCTGAAAATGGTGTGTCAGAGAAAGGAGACATGCAAAATGTGCAGAGCTGGGGGTACTTCATGGAGAGGTTTGAGAACCACTGGAATAGAGGATCCGGATTATCACCCCGTCCGAAAAGAGGTAGCTGGTGACAGTTCTTTTGAGTCCCTGGATGAAGATGATGCTCCCTCAACGAGCACATCCTCTACAATGCTTCCATGTAAGAAAAGAAGAAAAGGAATACACACTCTAAAAACGGGTTCCTTGAAGGAGCCAGAGGATAGCTACACTACACAGCATTGCTGGTTTAAAAAGAAATGTTAATTTATCAAAAAAAAAAGAACGAAAAAAATCCTATTGCACTACCCCACTTGACGGCCTGTTTCTTGAATCATAAAAACCTAAAATTCCATTATATTACTATCTTTCGCTATTTATTTTTTTTATTCGTTTTTGAATGCAGAAAGAATGTAATGTCTTTGGTTTTGTTACTTTTAGTTATTCGTGTTATTTATTTTTGTTTATTGTTAAAAAAAACAAGAAAACATATCATTTCTTGTGTTAAAATGAAAACCTGAAATATTTCATGGCATACTTAAATAAAGAAGATATACAAAACTGTTTTATTTTGATTGTTTTAAAATAAATAAGTATTATAGTTCTGATTTTCTGATTTTCATAGTATGTGAATAAATTCCAGTATTTTTACCATAAAGTGACATATCAACCATTTGGTAGAGGCCAATATTTGACCACAAAGGTCCAATGGACCTTAATTGCAACAGCATAGCTGTGATAGGCAATTTGGATCTTTCTCATTATTTGACTTAGTTGGAGCATATACAGCCTAAACAAGAGTGGTGCAAGAATTGATCCTTGTGGGACTCCGCATGTCATGGATGTCCAATTAGACTTATGCTCTCCTATACTCACATATTAACCTCTCCCTTCTAAGTATGACCTGTAGGGTTCCGGCACCTTCTGTGAATATCTGTGAGTCTCTTTGCACAGCTGTAATTAATCTATCCAGCAAGTATATCACCAATAATAACATTAATATTTAATCATGTATAGGGACCCCCAAGAACTTCCTCGTGGCACATTGTTCACATTTACTAAAAAAATAAAATAAAATAAAAATAAATAAAAACAAAAATAAGAAGAAATCAGTTTAAATTGTCTCTGGTTTTCTTTTCGGAGAAATCTGTGTGTAGACCAGTAATAATGTTATATGATCAATAATAATGAGAGAAGGACACCATAATGATCTTTAAGTTTAAAAATATATATATTTATAAAAAATCTTCTTCATCATCGGCAAAATACTGCAGAGAGGGAGGAAAAAGAACATTACCAAAACAGTGGCAGCTACACTTGAGTTTAAGATGCTACATCTAATACTCCCATTACATCTTCTGGATCCTCCTGAGGAGGTAAAATGGGAAGAGGTGGAGGAGGAGGAGGAGGAGGGGGGAAAGAGGAGGAAGATTGGAGCCCTGCTGGATCCACTCGTCAGCGGAGGAGGTGTTCTCACTGTCCTGCAGAACAACACAACTCAACAGATTGTCAAAAAAGGCATATGCACAAAGCTCAACTTACTGTACGCCTTATGAGTTCAGTGGTCGCTGTCTAGAAATAAAGGCAATTAAAAAAAAATAAATATAAAGTGTTTTATTAGCCTTTTATTTTGTGCAGCATTTTTTTTTTGTACTTACGTCACTGAACCCAGGGCTGTCCACGCCACTGTCCGGCGAATGCATCTCTGTGGATGTAATCATTTTAAAAATAGAGTTCTTATTTACAACTAACTACAGGTGTGAACATTTGAAAGCAAATTATGACCTAATGAATGCAAGTGGGAAAAACATTATTCACTGGGGTGTAAAGTTTGTTTATTGTTGAATCATGTTAACATGTAAATGAAGAACTGCAGTAATGGATATCTGTTTGGCCTACAGACCCTCTGATGTACCAACACTACAAGAGATTCTTGGAAACTTTACAACTGGTTTAATTCAACATCCTATACGCTCCTCTCCAGCAGACAGCAAAGGTCTAAAAGTAAATTTTTTAAAAATATGTTTCTCTCTCTCTCTCTCTCTTTCGTTCTTTAGTAATTACACATTTAAAAAAGCGTGCATTCATGTGCATCTTTAGTGCATTGGAATGAAAAGAAAGATATCATTAGTTGATGATTTGATTGACTAAGTAACAAATGAGGCAGCAACTGAATGTATCACAGTCCATGCAATTATAACTCCTAATGCTGTCAAACTGAAATTACATCAGTAAGAAATACTGTTTACCTGTCGTGTCATCCATGCGGTGTGGGCGTGACTTCACTTGGCTTCTCAGTCGCCCTCTCCTGGATAAAACTGTGAATAGCCATGTGTTAGAAACTGCTAAGGATTCCTACATTTTAGCAGAAAATAACACTCCAGGGGGAGCTCTGGGCAGCTGACTTTATTCACAGACGTCTTCAAGTCTAACTTCTAGATACACACTCTCTCTCTCTCTCTCTCTCTATCTACTCTCTGCTCCTCTCTCACACACACACCTGTGCACACTCACACACACGCACTCGCACACACAAACTGGCTGGAAGACTGTTTTTATACAGGCGTGTAATACCTTCTTGCTAAAAAGACAATTGATTTCACAGGTTATTTCATTTGAATGTATTGTTTGCTTTACCGATGACTGAATTGCTATTTGTCACGCTTTAGACTGTTGCACGTTCACATTGGATTTGAAGGCAACAACCTTTCCTCCATACATCCACGCTACCTGAAAGACAACAGCTTCCTGAATACAACAATACCAGTTATATGCACATCGGACCTCCACTTCACCAGATACGGCCAGGTAAGCTTAGGCCAATCAGATTGCATATGCTAATGAGGGTCGAATTAAAGAGGGTGAAACTCGTTTTTATCTCTTAAATAACTAGTGGCCATTAACCCCAGGGACTTAGCCCTAACCCTAACTAGCCCTAGCTCACTAACAGCCTGCATAACCCCTGAACACCAAATTTAAGTTTGTGTAAATGAAGATTTTTGGGTCTGAGGGGGGTCTGTAGCCAGGTTTTAATAAATTATCATCGAGTTAATCCTGTCGATCTATGTTCGGATGACTGATGAATATGAATATCTATCTAGACGACGAAACTAAGCCTCTCTGGGATTGAAGTCACGGGGTCCTTGAGGTCCGGACCCGAGAAACTCTCTTCTTTCCTAGCCGCTCAATCGGCAGAACCACATCAACTCCCGCTTTCCCAGCAGGAACAGTTAGCGTTCATTTTTCTTTCCCTTCTTCATAAATGCTTTATATTTTATTTATAGTTCCTTTTTGTATCTTTTAATAATGTGGCTTCTTTATTTAAAGTGTATATAGCCAGTACCTCAGTTTTGTTTAGTTTTTTTACTATATATATAATTAACACAAACCTTAATCAAATTCTGAATAGAAATAGCTTCAAAATCATCTATCTATCTATCAACACACAATGTTTTTGTTATCCGGTGGCTCTATCTCGGGGTTAGTGATGACATAATTGGGGTTAGTTAACGGACAATGATCTAGAGGACTTTGAAAAAGTAGGTGAAACAGAAAACTCAAATAAGGGGTGGGTTAGATGTGATGCATTGCAAAAAAAAAATGGATATTTATAATTGGGGAGAATGGAAATTAGTATATAAAAAAACAGCACAAACGCTGTAGGGCGAGCAAGGCAAGTTTATTTATATAGTACATTTCATACACAGTGGTAATTCAAAGTGATTTACATAAAAGAAAAGAAAAAAAATAGATAATCACAACAATAAAACAAGGAACTTAAAGGCTTTTAAAATGATTTAAAAATTGATTTAAGAATTTTTAAATTAATTTAAAACAGTTAAGAACAGAAAATGATTATACAGTACATAAAATATAGTGAAATCAGTTAGGACAGTGCACAGTGTTCATTCAATAAATGTGCAGCTAAACAGAAGAGTTTTGAGTCTAATTTTAAATGTGGCTAATGTTTTAGCACAACTGATCTCTTATGGAAGCTGATTTCAACTGCGGGTGGCATAACAACTAAAAGCGGACTCCCCTTGTTTTATATGAACCCTTGGTAATTCTAACTGACTCAATCCTAATGATCTGAGAGGTCTGTTAGGTTTATATTCAGTGAAAATATCTGCTATGTATTTAGGTCCTATGCCATTGATTTCAAAGGTTATTTCATTTGGATGTATTGTTTGCTTTACCGATGACTGACTTGCTATTTGTCACGCTTTAGACTGTTGTACGTTCACATTGGATTTGAAGGCAACACCCTTTCCCCCATACATCCACGCTACCTGAAAGACCACAGCTTCCTGAATACAACGATACCAGTTATGTGCAGATCGGACCTCCGCTTATCCAGATACGGCCAGGTAAGCGTTGGACAATCAGATCGCATATGCTATGAGGTCGAATTAATGAGGGTGAAACTTCGTTTTTCTCTTTATACCTAGTTGCAATAAACCAAGAAAGCCCCCTAACCCTAACCGTAGCCATAGCCTCATAAACACTAGCCATAACCACTGACACACAATTTAATTGTGTGTAAATGAAGATTTTGTGGTCTGAGGCTGCAGTTTTAATCAAATTCCTATCTATCTATCTATCTTCGAGACGACGAACCTAAGCCTCTCGGAGTGAATTTCACAGGGTCCTTGAGGTCAGGACCCGAGAAACACTCTTCTTTCCTAGCCGCTCAATCGGCAGAACCACAACAACTCCTGCTTTCCCAGCAGGAACAGGTAGCGTTCATTTTTCTTTCCCTTCTTCATAAATGCTTTATATTTTATTTATAGTTCCTATTTGTTTCTTTTAATAATGTGGCTTCTTGATTTAAATTGGATATAGCCAGTACCTCACCTTTTGTTAGTTTTTACATATATCATTAACACAAACCATAATCAATTATGAATAGAAATGCTTCAAACTATCTTTCTATCTATCTATCTATCAACACACAATTTTTTTTTATCCGGTGGCTCTATCTAGTGGTCTAGTTGATACATAATTTCGGTTAAGTTAACTGGACAAATGATCTACTAGGACTTTGAAAAAGTAGGTTTAACAGAAAACTCAAAAGGTGTTAGAATTGTATGCATTGCAAAAAAATGGATATTTATATTGGATTTATAATAATAAAAACCAGCACAAACGCTGTAGGCGACGCAAGGCAAGTTCATTTATATAGCACATTTCATACACAATGTAATTCAAAGTGCTGTACATAAAGGAAAAGAAAACAATTATAAAAAATAATCACACAAGAAAACAAGAATTTAAAAACTTGAAATGATGTTAAACAATTGATTTGAAAATGATAAAAAAAAATGAATTTAAAACAGTTAAGAACAGAAAATGATTATACAGTACTTAAAATATAGTGAAATCAGTTAGGACAGGGCACAGTGTTCATTCAATAAATGTGCATCTAAACAGATGAGTTTTGAGTCTAGATTTAAAATGTGGCTAACGTTTTGGCACATCTGATCTCTTCTGGAAGCCGGTTCCAAGTGCGGGCGGCATAATGACTAAAAGCGGACTCCACCTTATTCTGTGTGAACCCGTGGTATTTCGAACTGACTCGATCCTAATGATCTGAGTGGTCTGTTAGGTTTATATTCAGTGAACATATCTGCTATGTATTTAGGTCCTAGGCCATTGATTTCAAAGGTTATTTCATTTTGGATGTATTGTTTGCTTTACCGATGACTGACTTGCTATTTGTCACGCTTTAGACTGTTGTACGTTCACATTGGATTTGAAGGCAACACCCTTTCCTCCATACATCCACGCTACCTGAAAGACCACAGCTTCCTGAATACAACGATACCAGTTATGTGCAGATCGGACCTCCGCTTCTCCAGATACGGCCAGGTAAGCTTTGGCCAATCAGATCGCATATGCTAATGAGGGTCGAATTAATGAGGGTGAAACTCGTTTTTCTCTATATACCTAGTTGCAATTAACCCCAGACTAGCCCCTAACCCTAACCTTAGCCCTAGCCTCACTAACCACTAGCCTTAACCCCTGACACACCAAATTTAAGTTTTGTGTAAATGAAGATTTTGTGGGTCTGAGGCTAGCAGTTTTAATCAAAATTCTCTATCTATCTATCTATCTATCTATCTATCTATCTATCTATCTATCTATCTAGACGACGAACCTAAGCCTCTCTGGGATTGAAGTCACAGGGTCCTTGAGGTCCGGACCCGAGAAACACTCTTCTTTCCTAGCCGCTCAATCGGCAGAACCACAACAACTCCCGCTTTCCCAGCAGGAACAGGTAGCGTTCATTTTTCTTTCCCTTCTTCAGAAATGCTTTATATTTTATTTATAGTTCCTATTTGTATCTTTTAATAATGTGGCTTCTTGATTTAAAGTGTATATAGCCAGTACCTCACTTTTGTTTAGTTTTTTTACTATATATATCATTAACACAAACCTTAATCAAATTCTGAATAGAAATAGCTTCAAACTCATCTATCTATCTATCAACACACAATTTTTTGTTATCCGGTGGCTCTATCTAGTGGTCTAGTTGATACATAATTTGGGTTAAGTTAACTGGACAAATGATCTAGAAGGACTTTGAAAAAGTAGGTTTAACAGAAAACTCAAAAAGGTGTTAGAATTGTATGCATTGCAAAAAAATGGATATTTATATTGGATTTATAATAATAAAAACCAGCACAAACGCTGTAGGCGACGCAAGGCAAGTTCATTTATATAGCACATTTCATACACAATGGTAATTCAAAGTGCTTTACATAAAATAAAAAAAAATAAAAAAAAAAAAATAATCACAACAATAAAAACAAGGAATTTAAAAAACGTTTTAAATGATTTAAAAATTGATTTAAAAAATGTAAAAGGAATTTAAAATAGTTAAGAATAGAAAATGATTATACATAAAACACAGTGCAATCAGTTAGGACAGTGCACAGTGTTCATTCAATAAATGTGCAGCTAAACAGAAGAGTTTTGAGTCTGCATTTAAATGGGGCTAACGTTTTGGCACATCTGATCTCTTCTGGAAGCCGGTTCCAAGTGCGGGCGGCATAATGACTAAAAGCGGACTCCACCTTATTCTGTGTGAACCCGTGGTATTTCGAACTGACTCGATCCTAATGATCTGAGTGGTCTGTTAGGTTTATATTCAGTGAACATATCTGCTATGTATTTAGGTCCTAGGCCATTGATTTCAAAGGTTATTTCATTTTGGATGTATTGTTTGCTTTACCGATGACTGACTTGCTATTTGTCACGCTTTAGACTGTTGTACGTTCACATTGGATTTGAAGGCAACACCCTTTCCTCCATACATCCACGCTACCTGAAAGACCACAGCTTCCTGAATACAACGATACCAGTTATGTGCAGATCGGACCTCCGCTTCTCCAGATACGGCCAGGTAAGCTTTGGCCAATCAGATCGCATATGCTAATGAGGGTCGAATTAATGAGTGTGAAACTCGGTTTTTCTCTCTATACCTAGTTGCAATTAACCCCAGACTAGCCCCTAACCCTAACTTTAGCCCTAGCCTCACTAACCACTAGCCTTAACCCCTGACACACCAAATTAAAGTTTTGTGTAAATGAAGATTTTGTGGGTCTGAGGCTAGCAGTTTTAATCAAATTCTCTATCTATCTATCTATCTATCTATCTATCTATCTATCTATTATCTAGACGACGAACCTAAGCCTCTCTGGGATTGAAGTCACAGGGTCCTTGAGGTCCGGACCCGAGAAACACTCTCTTTCCTAAGCCGCTCAATCGGCAGAAACCACAACAAAATCCCGCCTTCCCAGCAGGAACAGGTAGCGTTCATTTTTCTTTCCCTTCTTCAGAAATGCTTTATACTTTATTTATAGTTCCTATTTGTATCTTTTAATAATGTGGCTTCTTTATTTAAAGTGTATATAGCCAGTACCTCACCTTTTTGTTATTTTTACTAATATATACATTACACAAACCTTAATCAAATTGCGGGAATAGAATAGCGTCAAAACTCATCATCTATCATCTATCTATCAACACACAATTTTTTGTTATCAGGTGGCTCTATCTAGTGGTCTAGTTGATACATAATTTGGGTTAAGTTAACTGGACAAATGATCTAGAAGGACTTTGAAAAAGTAGGTTAAACAGAAAACTCAAAAAGGTGTTATAATTATATGCATTGCAAAAAAATTGATATTTAAATTGGATTTTTGATCATAAAAACCAGCACAAACACTGTAGGCGATGCAAGGCAAGTTCATCCATATAGCACATTTGATACAGAATGGTAATTCAAAGTGCTACATGAAAGGAAAGAAAACCAATGTAAAAAAATAATCACACAATAAACAGGAATTTGTAAAAAACTTTGAAAATGATTTGTGTATAAATTGATTTTTAAGAGGTTTAAAATGAATTTAAAACAGGTAATAATAGAAAATGATTATACATAAAATATGGTGCAATCAGTTCGGACGTAGCACAGTGCTAATTCAATAAATGCGCAGCTAAACAGATGAGTTTTGAGTCTGCATTTAAATGTGGCTAATGTTTTAGCACATCGGATCTCTTCTGGAAGCTGATTCCAACAGCGGGTGGCATAATAACTAAAAGCACACTCCCCTTGTTTTGTGTGAACCCTTGGTATTTCTAACTGAATCGATCCTAATGATCTGAGTGGTCTGTAGGTTTATATTCAGTGAAACATATCTGCTCTGTATTTTAGGTCCTAGGCATTGAGTGATTGATAAATGATTAAAGGTACTAACGGCCTGCTCGACCAAATGGTTGAGCACATTTTGAGTCACTATATTTTATTGAGAGGAGTACCTAACTTAACTTAAGCTGATTGAGCCATCTCTACCATCTGGTTGAGGTATGTTATGCCAAAAAAATCCACTAGATGTCAGAGTGTCAGTCAATCAACAGCACTTGTCACAACACTTCTTCTAACATGGATGTCAGAAACAAAGAAATCACTCCTGCCATGTGAACTGTTCTTGGTGAAATTTTGCAAGGTAAGCATGTTTTTTTGACATATTACACTGTAAGAGCCTTAACTTTACAAAATGATGTTACTTGATGCCATGAAAAAACTTTAGTATGTTTTTAATAATTGTTCAAAAACGTGCTCGACCAAACGGTTGATTTGTCACTTTATGGTAAATGTAGAAAAGCTAAGCTAATGTTTTCAGATCATCCATTTCTGCAGTCAGAATGGACTATTTGCTGAGAAATATAAACTTCTGATCATTCATAGCTATGAATATGACACAGCTATTGTTATTTCTTCATGAATATACTGAGATCGTTTCTTAAGTATGTATTTTTTTGCCACTTTTGGATGTTTTTTTGAAGTAAATATAGTGAATTCACAGAATTAATGTGTGGAAATCATAATTATCAGAGGCAACTACTTCTTAAATGACAAATGCCGGTGTACTAACATTACTGAAAATGTAAGAGATTATTTATTTGTTTGTTGTTGTTGTTTTACAATTACTAGATGGATGTCAACCGTTTCTATTGTACAAGAATGCGCACTCTTCAGGCCCTTGTATCAGAAAACCCAAGACTATGACGCTATCTCGGTGAATGTGTGCCCAATAGAGCAGTGGTTCTCAAACTGTCCTGGAGTACCTCAGCCCTGCCATTTGTGGGCTCACATCAATCACACTGATTCAACTCAATCAAGCCCATCATTGGAAACTGCAAGACCTGACGGTGGGTGTGTCAGATAGAGGGAGGACCATACAAAATGTGCAGATGGGGGTACTTCATGGAGAGGTTTGAGATCCACTGCAATAGAGGATCCGGATTATCACCCCGTCCGAAAAGAGGTAGCTGGTGACAGTTCTTTTGAGTCCCTGGATGAAGATGATGCTCCCTCAACGAGCACATCCTCTACAATGCTTCCATGTAAGAAAAGAAGAAAAGGAATACACACTCTAAAAACGGTTTCCTTGAAGGAGCCAGAGGATAGCTACACTACACAGCATTGCTGGTTTACAAAGAAATGTTAATTTATCAAAAAAAAAGAACGAAAAAAATCCTATTGCACTACCACACTTGACAGTGTGTTTCTTGAATCATAAAAGCCTAAAATGCCATTATATTACTATCTTTTGTTTTTTTTGTTTTTGAATGCAGAAAGAATGTAATGTCTTTGGTTTTGTTACTTTTAGTTATTTGTGTTATTTATTTTAGTTTATTGTTAAAAAAACAAGAAAACATATAATTTCTTGTGTTAAAATGAAAACCTGAAATATTTCATGGCATACTTAAATAAAGAAGATATACAAAACTGTTTTATTTTGATTGTTTTAAAATAAATTAGTATTATAGTTAATATTTTCTGATTTTCATAGTATGTGAATAAATTCCAGTATTTTTACCATAAAGTGACATATCAACCATTTGGTAGAGGCCAATATTTGACCACTAAGGTCCAATGGACCTTAACTGCATCAGCATAGCTGTGATAGGCAATTTGGTTCTTTCTAATTATTTGACTTAGTGGGAGCATATAAAATCTAAACAAGAGTGGTGCAAGAATTGAACCTTGTGGGACTCCGCATGTCATAGATGTCCACTTAGACTTATGCTCTCCTATACTCACATAATAACCTCTCCCTTCTAAGTATGACCTGTAGGGTTCCAGCACCTTCTGTGAATATCTGTGAGTTTCTTTTCACAACTGTAATTAATCTATCCAGCAAGTATATCCCCAATAATAACATTAATATTGAATCATGTATAGGGACCCCCAAGAACTTCCTCATGGCACATTGTTCACATTTACTAAAAAAAAATAAACAAATAAATAAATAAGCAATA
>JADLZN010006235.1:115000-118525 GCA_018155175.1 Sinocyclocheilus anophthalmus | reverse complement strand
GCTAGAGAAACTTGAAAAAGTCACTTCAACCACATTGTCTTTCATGCAGGCCTCAAATAACCATTGCAACATAGTTTTGTGTTCATTATATATCTCCAGTGTAGTAATGGAGCAATACATGCACCTCAAAAAGTTTGGTCAGTACACACATCAGACATGTCTAAATTATAGATTTGCTTGAGATTGAAATGACATGTTTTAAATTTTCCTGAGAATGCATCAAAATTAAGTTTGATTCAAACTCCCTGGAGTCCATAAAAACAAACTGCTTTCACTTGAATTACTCTATTTTTCTGGAACTCATTTTGCAATATGTTGATTCTTTATTCAGCTTCTCAGAAACGACTTCTGTGGTTTTTTGCATCTCAGAAAACACATCTTATTTAAGATCGGAGTATTTGGTACTAGAAGAACAAATACTGAGTTTTCCAGTGAAAATTTTCATAAATACTATTTTAATGTTATAGTTGTAAGGATATAAACATTTTTCACTCAAAATTGCCAAAATTCAAACCAAAAATTCCCAATATAGGGACTGGAAAAAGTTAGGCTAAGAATATCTATTTGTTGTGTGGCACTTAAGCACTGATATTTGTGAGCCTGGAGCACAAAAGCAGTGTTTAAGTCGCTGGGGGATATTTGTAGCCAATAGCCAACAATACTTGTATGGGTCACAATTATACATTTTTATTTTATGCCAAAAATCATTAAGATATTAAGTAAAGATCAGAGCCATGAAGATATTTTGTACATTTCCTAAATATATCAAAACTTATTTTGTAATTAGTAATATGCATTGCTAAGAACTTTTCATTTGGACCACTGTAAAGATGAGGTTCCCTCAATATTTAGATCTATATTTAGACAATATAAAGACAATCTACACCCTCATATTCCAGATTTTCAAATAGCTTTATCTCGGTCAAATATTGTCCTATCCTGACAAACCTTATATCAATGGAAAGCTTATTTATTCCGATTTCAGATGATGTACACCAATCTCAATTTCGAAAATTTACCCTTATGACTAGTTTTGTGCTCCAGGGTCACAAATAAAATCACCCAAGGCAGCGACCGGCCGCACCCTGCAAACACTGACGGATGTGAATGAAGTCATTTATACAAACTCCTGAGCCAAAAATACCAAAGGTTTCCCAAAACCCTGGAGAAGAGCCCTTCACACGAGTACTCTATCTATCCTGGTTTTCAGGACGACCCTGAAAACAGACCAATCCATCACGCTAATGCGCCGGCTGTACTGCTGCGCTTTAGCTCTTGTTTCACAGTTCAGGGTTGAACAAGGATTCCTGTGGAATATAAAACAGGACAAGTCTCACATCCCTGACATCCCTGACCCGGGATCCTTTCTCAGCACAAGAGGGGTCATAAATCTCATGGTCACAGCGATTCAAACAACACCTCACACCTGGCTCCAACCTCTCGGGCTGTAAAACAGAAAGTCCTCTTTGACCCGGACACACTCGTACTGAAGAGCCTCCGCCGTTAGCCGCCAACGCTATGCTTGCATTCCGCTTTAATGTGCTTGAAGGACTCGGGCCCCGAAGGATTGACCCATATTTGACAGCGTCCTAAATTCAGACTCTTAATGTGGGCCAGTTATCACATGCATGACTGTGTTCCTGTAGTAGACCCTTAAACAGCTCTGTGTACATATAGACATATTACAGCAATATTAGCATGGCCTTTTAGACTTTGATGCACCTTTAATTAACAACATATTTAGGCCTAAATGTACGATTATGTATTTGAATTACATATTTCCATCGATTTGAACTACACGCATTCATTTTGTTTTTACATAAACTGTCATTTTGCATCTCAAGTCAATGCATCTTGATTTAAGATAATACAGAGTGAAAAAATTACTTTGTTCAGTGAAAATTATTCTAGTTCTGAAATTACGTTTTTCACTAGAATTGCCATAAAATCAACCAAAAAGCCAACATATTAAAACTAAAAAAACATTTGGATTACACATATCCATGTTTTAACATTAACAAACCAATAAAAACAAGACTTCTTGTCATTTTGCATCTCAAGTAAATGTTTTTTGTTTTTCGATTTAAGATATTTGATATTTGTAATCATATAAAACAAGACAAAAACACAGAGTGAGAAAATAAGTTTGTCCACGGAAAATTATTCATAAATACTTTAATATTTAGTTTTTTTTCACGTTTTCCCACTCAAAATTGCCTTTAACCATAAATTCAACCAAAAAGCCAAAACAGACTGAAAAAACTGTTTAAAAGAAAAAAAAACTGCAGAAATTATTCATAAATACTTATTCATAATTATTTGTAAATTATTCATAACTGACATAAATTCAACCAAAAAGCCAATATAGACTGAATAAATAAAAAAAATTAAAAAATTTGGATTACACGTATTCATTAAACATATTGTGATGCATATTTGGTCAGATTTCTGTCTTTTTTTTATACCAAATTAACTTATTCAAATCGCTTAAAATCTGCATAAATCTGTTGATTGTGAATACAATTAAATGTATTCAGTTAAAAGTATTAACGTGGTTAAATATGGCTAGCTGTGGAACAAGAAAATTCACTCCCGCTACACTGTATGAGATTGAAACAACTGAATATATTAAAAAAAACCCCTGGGGGTTATTGAGTGTTGTCAAACATTCCATTTATTAGTACTATTACTAAATCTGAATGACAAATAGCCAATCCCATTAATTGTCAGTTTAGTTAAAATTCAAATGGATGTGGATTTGATCTCATTGAAATTTAGGCCCAGTGTTGGGATTCAACCTAAACATTGGTGATTGTATCATCACTCAGATGACTCAGATTTGTATTTTCCAGCCGTTGTATTGCTCTCTAGATATCCCAGCAGGCTCTGGGGTCAGACTTGTTGCGACGGGCCCTGAGGTTGACTCTAGTTATGACCTAGCAGCTATTGTTCCACATATACCTCGTTGTTGCCCTCCTTATCAAAAGGGCGGCTGTCTGGGACTTGATTTACCTGCCAATGGCTTTTATCAAACACAGCCTAACAAATGAGCGGCCAGAAGACAATAACGCGCTGTTCCTACTGTCCACAGCAATGCCGCGGCCCTAAAGCACAGCGGAGGTCCACTGCTGCAGCTTAATATAGACTGAGATTATCACTGATAACACAGCCCATACACCGCCCAAGAACACACTTCAGTTGTGTATATAGATTTCCTGATCCCGAAAGTCAATCTTCAGTGTGGTTATGCAGGGTTTTAAATACTGTTGAATAAACCATAAATATAATTTTTACTTGAACAGAAGCTAAATATAAGTGAAATAAACAACCACAAAAATATTTAATTTTAGGCAGTTGCAAGTCAATATTTTCCATTATCTTTAGTTAAAATGATATAGACTGTTTAAAAAATTCAGGTAAATAAAAAAATCGAGAAGATATTAAACCAAACTATAGCAAATTAAAACACTACAAAAAAGCCCTAAACTTTTACCTTAATTATATAAAATTAAAATGTATATAAAA
>JADLZN010006235.1:0-110000 GCA_018155175.1 Sinocyclocheilus anophthalmus | reverse complement strand
TTTAAATCAATGTAACTTATCCTGTAAAATGACTACTGTAATGAGAAAGCAATATAATGCAAAGAAATGCAATTACAAAAAGGAAAAAAAAAAGAAAAGAAAATGTCAGTATGGATTACTGAAACCAATGCAAAAACAGTATATATTATATTCTGTTTCTAAAAAAAATACTATGAAATATATGTAAAATATTTAAATTAAATAAAATAATACAATAATAAATAAAAATGTAAAAATAAAATAAAGCAAAAAAATATATAAAACAGTATTTATAAAGCATGGTCATACTTGTTTTACTGCTTTTAATTTATGCTTTTTAAAATATTTTTTTAACATTAATACTGGGGGGAAAATATTACAGTAATGACAATCACCACTGAGAATAAATGCGAATTATGAAAACATGTAGTAAAATGTTCAGATGGATCACAGTAATGAGAATTTGAGGGATTAACTCATGAGAATGCAACTTTAATTGAAAATATAATTTCATTTCGCAGTGAAACTTGACCTGAACATGTTGGTAAATGAGCGCGCACTCAAACTGTTGCAAAAGGGTGAAAAAGGCTTTGACTTCTTCCCAGCGTGGGCTCGTTAAGACTCCTGGGAGAAGAGCTCCATCACGACTTCACACGCAGTTAACGGAGAGGACTCATTAAAGCACACGCTTCACGCTGCAGCTGAGACGCACCACTTTCAATCATTAAGGGAAGCAGTAAAGCCAAAACCAGGAGGAAAAAGAGGCCCTGAAACCTCCCGAAATCCCTCTCAGATCTCTGATGATCACAATCCCCCTCAAACCACCGTCTGCGTCATTAAACAGGGCTCCTAATGGATCTGAGCCACAGCGGCGACACACACAGACTGATCATGGCAATGGTTTAGAGGGCCAGTGACCTCTGACCTCTGGTCCCGTACTGGCCCCTTAGAAGCAGCCCCCTTAAGTGCCTTTGAGTTATATTTCACTTTACTGACCCTAAAGGTCAGCCGTTCCCAACGCTTTGAGCTGCTGAGGAGATCTGAGAGAGCAAACAAAGACCAAACCAATGCCAGCAGTTCATAAAACACCTCACTTCTCAGTTTTATAAACATATTTTAACATCCAAAGCAATTCAGATCCGTCTTTATGCCATCAGAAGCAGCGTATGAAATACGTTTTATTTGTTTCACAAATTCCGTTTTTTTCGGGTTTCCGGTTGTATTTTAATTAAATTGTATTAATCAAAAAGCATGTCTAATTAATTAAAATCATGAAACGTATAGAATTTAACATCAATATATTAAAAGTTTAACAAAAAATTACATTTTTAGGCCCTGTTTTATTGTTACCAAATTCTGCATTTAAGCATGTTTAATTATTTGATTGCATAAAAACAACTTAATATATTAAATGTTTTTACCATAGCCCTATAAAATGTTTTGGCTTGTTTTCAGAAATTCTGTTGTGTTGTGTATTTCAATTTTTCTGGTTCTCAAATGAAGACGTATAAAAACAAACTTTATTTTTTGTCAAAACAAGAGGTTTATCTGTTAAAAAATGTTTTTTTTAAAAAAAATTAAACAGAAGCCAAAATAAAAATCAAGTGAAAATATTAAAAAACTACAACAGTACTCTTGATACTAAAATACCCGCATCAGAAAGTTTTGTTAAATATCCCACCAAATAATATTCATAAATCACCTTGACTTTGCCTTATTTCAACAAATAGCAAAGATCAATTGTTAAATATCTATTGTAAGTCTCTTTGATAAAAGCAGCTCTGAAAGCATACATGTCCGTAAATTCAAAATAACAATAGTTAGCCAAAAAAAAAAGATAGCCTTTCTCAGGCAATGCAAAATAAACCTCCCATTAGCACTTCATTGCTTATTTTTCATGCATCATTGATTGCAGGCAAAACACACAAATACTATAATATGATGTGAGGGAGTGAGTGCGTGCATGCTGCAGTGTGTGTGTGTGTGTGTGTTGAGAGTGTGTGTGTGTGTGGGGTGGTGTGTGTGTGTGTGTTTGTGTTTTTTTTGTGTGTGTGTGTGTGTGAGAGTGTGTGTGAGTGAGTGAGTGAGTGCGTCTCTGAGTGAGTGAGTGAGTGAGTGAGACTGTGTGTGTGTGTGTGTGAGTGTGAGGGTGAGTGAGTGAGTGAGTGAGAGTGCGTGAGTGAGTGTGTGTGTTTATTAGAGTGTGTGAGTACTTGTGTGTGGTGTGTTGGTGTTTGTGTTTTGTGTGTGTGTGTTTTTTGTGTGTGTGGGTGTGTGTGTGTGCGAGTGAGTGTGTGAGTGAGTGAGTGTGTGTGAGTGAGGGTGTTGTGTGTGTGTGTGATGAGTGAGTGAGTGATGATTGGTGCGTGCGTGAGTGAGTGTGGTGTGGTGACGCGCGTGTGTGTGTGTGTATGAGTGTGTGTATGAGTGAGTGAGTGAGTGTGTGTGAGCGAGTGAGAGAGTGAGTGAGTGAGAGTGAGAGAGTGAGAGAGTGATAGCGAGTGTGTGTGTGTGGAGCGGTTTGTGTGTGAGGAGTGAGTGAGTGCGTGTGTTAGTGGGTGTGTGTGAGCGATGTGTGTGTGTAGTGAGTGTGATGGTGTGTGTGTGGGATTGAGTTAGTGTGTGTGGAGTTAGTGAGGGAGTGGCGTGGTGTGAGTGAGTGGTGTGTGTGAGCGATGTGTGTTTGTGTGTGTGAGAGTGAGTGTGTGAGGAGTGTGTGTGTGTGTGTGAGTGAGTGCGTGCGTGTGTGAGTGCGTGTGTGTGTGAGCGAGTGTGTGTGTGTGTTTGTGTGAGTGAGTGTGTGTGTGCGTGAGTGAGTGTGCATGAGTGTATGCGTGAGTGAGTGAGTGTGTGTGTGACGAGTGTGTGTGTGTGTGTGTGAGAGAAATATCTGAGTGAGTGTGTGTGTGTGTGTGTGAGTTTGTGTGTTTGTGTGTGTGTGTGTGGGAGTGAGTGAGTGAGTGAGTGAGTGAGTGAGTGAGTTAGGTCGTGGTGAGTAGTGTGGGTGTGAGGCGAGTGTGTTGGGTGGTGAGGGATTGAGTGTGATGTGTGTGTGAGTGAGGTGTTGTGCACATCTTTTTCTATGTGTTTTCTTTCAAGCCTTGACAGGCGACAGGAGGCCCGCGTTTCCATTACTCTTCAATTGCGATTGAAAATACGGCTAATGCACGCGTCAATTTCGCACAAACGCTCATATATCGCAAAAAAGTGTTTACGCTTCGCATGAGGTAGGTTTTCAGGCATGCGAAAAATGAATAATTCGCAAACTGCAATGGCACGTCTTTTCGCATTACAGGTCACATGCGTATGTAAAAAGTCCATATGATCATTCTTCAAGTACTAAACCTTCAAGAAAACCTTCATAGTGGCCGCCTCCATATAGGGGCTTTCCTACTAGGATACCTTAGACAATTTACACTGCACACGTTTGCGGTGCAGTGTGGCTCTGATACGGTAACTGAAGCTGATTACGGCCACTCAATTCTTGTGTTAATGTTTTTATACAGTCTATGGTTTATTCCAGCCACGCCACGCACGTTTCTGAAGCGGCTCTCTTTGCTGCTTCTGTAAAGATACACGCATAAGCCTCCTTTGAATAAATATAGCCAAAATCCGTTGCCATGACTTATCGCGAGAGGCAAAATATTACATTTTAGTCGCATAACATTGGTTAATGGAAACGCCGTCATTTCTCAATACTTTTTTTTATCGACATTTATAAAATATTGCAAAAGTTTTTGTGCAAATCTGTAATGGAAACGCACCTAGTGAGTCTTCCAAACAAACTCCTGCGCTTTGATCATCTCTGTCTGTCTGTCCTAAACACACACACACTGAACACACACTCTCACACACACACACACACACACACCGGTCTTATCACTAACACACTATAACGCTTCTATATTCAAATCCATTAATGGATTGTTAGGCTGCATTAATTAGGTCAACCGGAACACTTCTCATAACACCCGATGTCCTTGCTACATCGTTAAAAAATGGCTCTATGCTAATATGCGTCTGTTCTCTCTATTCTGTCTGTGTCACCGTAGCCACCCGATCTCTGTATCCAATCAAGTCCTGCAGTCCCCTATCATTACGGATCCAGACCAGATGTTGATCAGCACCTAGAGAGGACTTCTACAGCCCTGAATGTCAGCGGAGATCAGGATAACTAGATGAGCCACAAAGACAGATCTCCAGTGAGGACCTTGTCTCCTAGACGCCCGCCGGGACAAGAACACAGGAACCAGTTGAGTCCGCTGCACAATGTGACTTTGCTGCAGCCTGTAATTGAACTGCTGGTTTCGTCTGGTCAAAGGAGAACTGGCCCCCCGACTGAGCCTGGTTTCTCCCAAGGTTTTTCCTCCATTCTGTCACCGATGGAGTTCAGGTTCCTCTGGCTTGCTTA
Organism: Sinocyclocheilus anophthalmus; assembly: GCA_018155175.1. Lineage (NCBI taxonomy): Eukaryota > Metazoa > Chordata > Actinopteri > Cypriniformes > Cyprinidae > Sinocyclocheilus > Sinocyclocheilus anophthalmus. The sequence continues at coordinate 105,610 of JADLZN010006235.1, read as the reverse complement.
ATTGGGGACACTTAATTTCCAGCGATATCGTTGACTTGATTGCACAGACACTATTTAAACTGAACTGAGCTGGATGTTGACATCACTGAATTCATTGATGAACTGCCTTTAACTGAAAAATGAGTGTTTACTATTGTCCTTCTGCATTATTGACACACTATTTTCCTAATTAATGCTGTTCCGTTGCTTTGACACAATCTGTATTGTTAAAAGCGCTATATAAATAAAGGTGACTTGACTTGACACACTGTCCTCACTGTCTCACTCTGTCAATATTGACCCACCTGTAGCGTGACCTTTGACCTCACCTCACCCCATCCTCCATCAAACACACAGTCAGGAAACCTCATACAGTATGAACACACAGACGATCTGTCTAACTCAACAGATGGACATTTGTGTTCACCATCGCAGCCTGCTGATTATTTCCCACAATTCTAGCTGGCAGGGAGGCCTAAACGTCCACATCCGCTGCATCATACGGCACACACTATGAAAAAGAAACTAGCCTGCTGTAATCTGACCAGAATAATGCGTAGCATGTGTCGGCGACAGCAGGATCCACACGCTCACCACGGCCAAATATAATCAGTCTGGGATTGATCCTGTGCTAATTAGGCCTGAACACAAATCAGACATTTCACTGCCAAGAAATCCTTGAGAAAGTCACAGCTAATGAGGCTTTTATCACTCGGCCAGCGACAGTAAACTACATCAGACCTGCAGCAGACTGTGATTTCAGAGAGCTGATTAAAGTCAACATGAAATGCATTTTCTTTCCACAATCGAACATATTTCCAAGAGAAATAGGATATTCAACCAAATCACACTATAAACATGTATTTTAGTTCCTCACTCCATACATTTAAAGCAATAAGTTCAGCTAAAAATGAAAATGTGCTGAAAATATCCTCATCCTCGGGCCATCCCAGATCAGGATGAGTTTATTTCTTCATCAGGTTTGCGAATGTAGCACTGGCATCAGGGCTCAGAATGGATGCTGCGCATTGAATGGTTGCCGTCAGAATGAGAGTCCAAACAAGCTGATAAAAACATCACAATAATCCACAGCACTCCAGTCCATCAGTTAACATCTGGAGAAGACAAAAGCTGAAACACATCCAGCATTAAGAAAACTTTGTTAATTTTACACCAGAGTTAGAATACTCTCTTCCCTCCAGTGAAAAAGTGCATCTGCTGTTGTCTCTCACATCTAACAGCCACATATGTGTTTAGAGCTGTTTAAACGCTGCTTGATCTGTGCGATACTTCCTGTCACACCAGAACACTTTCTCACTGGAGGAAGAGATATTATGGATTATAGACTCTATGGTATTTTAGTTAAACAGGTCTTATGCTGGATAGTGTCAGCTTTTGTCTTTCTCCAATTTTCACTGATGGACTGGAGTGCTGTGGATTATCAGTTGTTTTGCATGCTTGATGTGAATTGCATTATATAAGTCACAGCACATTTCAGATGACTTTCAGAAAATACGGTAACTCAATTTAGATTTCATGTTGACTTTAATAGTTTAGTCGCACACTTTAAGCTTGTTTAGCACTAGTAAAACAAAACAGACACCAAAACGCTTTTTTTTCATGTAGATAAGCTCTGCTCTGTTTGTATATTTATATAAACCGGCTGAAGGGAAGCCTCACGAGGAACCAGCTCAGTGAGTTTTGAAGTAGTTTCCAAGTGATTCTTCAACAACACATAAACTCAAGTCAACATTAACCATGAAAACATAAATACAGAGTTCTGGCATGAAACTCTAGATGGCGCAGTCCGATAGGTCTAACTCAATCTGACCTAATGACATCATCACATGACACAGCTGATTGGTTCTCTCCAATCGGTAGCCAATGAGCTCACTGCTCAACATTCAAATATATGACTAGTGCTTGCCGTAGCAGCTGCAGCTTGCTCCAGAAACCCTCCACCTTCCCCAGCTCCACCTGTATAGATCTGCTACAAGGTGATCCATGTATACTATATGGGGGTTATTGCAAGTATGTTATAGTTGCAGCAGCAGTATTTCTTACATGCTCACAGCAGCTTGTTGTGGATGTATTGGCTGCAGCAGCAGCGTAGCAGATCTATTCCGCCAAGACCTAATACATTAACATTGTCATGTACATTACCATGCCAATCCCTCCAAGAGTTGTCATGACAGAAATATGATTAACACCAATTAGTTTCCACCATTACAGACATGCCTCATATTCCTGCTGCCGGAGAGTCCGACATGAACAGCGAGCTGTGATTCCAGCAGCAGTTTGAGGCGTTCAATCAACACACACGGACACAGACACTCACACACTCCATCTGTTTACATGAGAGCGGCCCTGTAATCTCATGCCAAACACGCACATTAACACAATCATACGAGCGCCGGAGTTACAGTACTCCGACATGACAGGTGAAAAAGCCACGCATTTATAGGCATAGCTGTTATTTGGACTACTTGCAGCTCTAAAATCTCCTAAAAGCCTTGTCGATGCATATTTTCTAAGAAAACTGCTATTATTAACTATGCTCTATGTATTTAAAAGCAGATGTGTACTTTTCCTTAGTTATTGTTGCCTTTTTATTATAAAACAAGAAATCCGACATATAATCCCACTGAAAAAAATAAATAAATAATAAAGCAGTGTTGCTCAACCTTTATGAATCTATTCAAAGGCCCCCACAAAATAATTACTAAATTAACTGAAATAATTAAATGTAAGCTTTCCAGAAGTTTAAGGAGCTGCTTCAGGGTTTAACAGATACATTTACATGATTTTACCTTTTTCCCCCCACACAATTTCTATGCAATAAAATGTTTTAGATCTTGATATATAACTACAAAACTGTGTATTCATTACAAAAAGCCAAAGGTTTATTCATTTCCATGACTTCTCCGGGTCTAGAAATCACACTTTTAAAATGAGGTTTCCTCATATTTCCAGGTTTTCCAAGACTGTTGTTTTGTCTCATGTTAAGTTAAACCGTGTTAAACCACTGGAAGTCTAGTGGGCCCAGCTGAAAGCTTAAGAAGAAGAAAACAACACTAAAGATGTTTAAACGGTACACTAAATCATGGCTGATTTACCCTCGACTTCACTCTCTGCAGGCCTCACAGCACCAGCAGAGAGCGCCACGTCTCAACTCCTTCACCTCACGCTGACCAAGTGTAAAATCATCAGGACTTTACAGACTTTTTAAGAACCTGAGCTCAAAGCAAAGAGCACGTAAACCAGTAATTCTCTCAAGCACACGAACAGATCTGTCAGCTTCTGTGCATCCTCTCGATCTCATTTCAACAGTGCGAGGAGAGAATGTCTCTCAAAGCCTCGTGTCGGTGAATGCGTCTCCATATGGAAACCGCAGACCCCTGTGGGGCCCGATCTCTGCCAGCTGGCACAAGAGCGAACGGCTTCATACATATCAGTGAAGACAAACCCCTACTGTACCGCGGTAAATCTGATTTCATCTTCCTTTCTGGCTCAAACGGTGGTGAAACGGGTAAACAGATTAAACATTCAGTCGATTTGTCAAGCCTGCTGTTCTTCGGTGGAACAGAAAAGAAGAAATCATGAAGATTCTTCATGCAGCATTTTTCCACACAATGAAGTGGCTATCATGACTAAAAATAACAAAAAACAGCTCAGAAGCACAAGGATCTTTAGAAGTTATATGATGGATTTACGTGAGGAACAGATGCAGATTTAAGCTCTTTTGCATTCGGATTCATAAATGGCATGCTGCTGATGTCAAACGCCATTGAATCTCAAAGATCTGGGAGCTGCTGAGAATCTTCGATGACTTTTGGTCTGTTCTTCATGCACAGCTATCATCTGAGTTCAGGATATATAGCGTGCGAGTAAACCTTTCATTGAACAGTTCTTAAAAAGACCATTTTATTTTCCAAGAATCTCAAGCAACTTCTTCCACTAAAAAAGAACCTTCTGTGCAATGGAGAGTTCTTCATGGAGCACTCAATAAAAGCCAACCATATCTGGTTCCTCAAAGAACCTGTCCTGAATCAACAGTTCTCAGAAGATCCGCGTTCTGCTCGTGTGCAGAAAATTTTCACAATGCACTATTTTCTTTACCTTTTGTGCAATCAGGTTAAAAGTTCTTGATGGAAAGTTCTTGATGGAAACACATGTAAAGCAGCTTGGTTTTTAAGACAAAGCATGAGGAGTTTAATGGAAACACTCTGAAGATGAGCATCAAAGCTCGAGATGGTAGAGAACCCACAGAGCAGTTGTCTCTGAAGTGACAGGCACAGCTGAGTGACTCTTGGACACATGCAAGAAATGCTTTTGCACATTACAGCGTTTCTGGGAGCTTCAGGGCGCTTTCTGAAACACGACCTGGATAGCGAGTTAGAAACAGAGCAGAAGCTCTCGGGACACTTTCTCCTTTCAGTTTCTCCACTCTCTCAGTGCGAAGATCACAAAAAGCCACCTTATGCATCCATTAGTCTTTCACACGCTTATCAAACGCCACACGTCAGAACTTACCCGAATATGTCGAGCCCTTTTCCAGCACAGATCCTGATTATTAGCAGAGCAGATCTGCGTCGCTCACTGCTGATCCGGGGCTTTACACTGCATATCTGAGCTGCCACACACACACACACACACACACACACACACCACATAATGAAGGGAATTATGGGTGTTGGGGAGGTTCGGGTCACGTGACGCGTGCGGCTTTAACAGATGCGTTCAGTGCGTGCAAACTCCTGTGTGTATGAAGTACCTAAATATCTTACTCCATGTACTGAGTATTGCATTTAATCCATGCTGACTTGTCTATAGTGATAGCCTATATTACTCATTTTCTAATTCATTTGGATGGGAATCCATGCTGTATTATGCTGAATGTACAGTATATATAACCAACTACAGTGCTTCTGACTGAACCTTCTAGTTCTGCTGCGATGAAAGAACCGGAAGTGATATTGCTCATTGTTAAGTATTGATTAAGTATTGTCATTACTTCTCAGATGATAACTGGAGTGTCACGTGATGAGTCAGTAGCTCCAGGATATGTGTGTTCAGCCACTGTGATCTGTTCCTTTCAGCTGGATTTCTCTCATCTTCTCATGATTCTTCTGTGAGCATGGCCTTTCCATTGACTTGAGTTGTTTTTATGTTGAGCTAATTAAATTTTTAACCCTTAAACGCTCACACAAAGATTTCCACACGCATCAGCTGAATGAGAAACACAAAAGTTACTAAAGGAGTCATAAAGACATGGAAAAAACAACTAGTCAAGACATCGTCAGTGTCTCAGAAGAGAAGAGAGGAATGAGATCACTTTAGTTGTTTCTCCGAGACAGAAATGCATGGAAGCACACTAAATCATGTGCTGATCAATCATAAATATTACATACAAGTCTTAACGATCACATAGGAAGTCATTTATGACATAAAAGTCGAAATTATGACATAAAAATCTAAATGAAGACATATTACGTCATATATGTGACAAAAAGTCAAAATTATGACATGCTAAGTCATTTTTATGAGATGAAATCAAAATTACATAAAAAGTCTAAATTAAGTCATATCAATGATATGTTGATGAAAAGTCTAAATTGTCATATTTATATCAAAAGTTGAAATCATGATATAAAAAGTCAAAATTAAGAAGTTTTATGAGATGTAAAGTCAAAATTATTACATAAAAAGTCGAAATTATGACATACTGACATATTTATGAGCTGAAGTATAAATTATGCCACAGATCATTGATCTTGTAAGTCAACATGGACCATCTCACAGTTAGAATTTCTCTCTCATAGTTATGACTTATGTCTTAATTGTGATGTTTTATGTCATAAAGTCCCAGTAATATCGCATCGGTCTCTTCTTGAGTTCACAGGAGATCTCACACAAAACTCAAGATCAAAGTCTGCAAGCAGAAGATCAGAGATCTCCGTATGATCTCAAATATTTCTCATCAAACGATCTGCCAGAGGTCAGAAAAATAAACCAGTTTAAACCTGCTGATCTTTCTGAGCCCACTGGTTTCAGAATAAACTCTGACTTTAAATCTTTAGTCATTTTGCATCTCAAGCGCATGAATGTTGATTTCAGAAAGTTTAGATATTAGTTCTGGAAAACCAGGCCAAGATTCAAACGCTTCAGTCCAGCTTAAACATCAGAAACATTGGTTTTGTTTTAGGTCCACAGTTCCCAAAAGCAAGAGAAGCGGTCCGTTAGTGTGTTTGTGGGGAATAATCAGGAGCTCTTCAAGACGCTGGGTCAGTCGTTCATATCTTCAGAGCTGGTTTACCTGCTAAACCATTAGCCCGTCGCACTCGCTCTTATCCAGTCCTTCTCTGCGCTTTATCTGCCACAATATTTATGGCAGAAGGTCGTAAATATGCTTTCAGCAACACGACTGAGCTGGAAACTAGCAATGGCCTCCACTCACAGCGCTCTGTAATGGACTTTCCTTGAACCATGTGATTTATCTTCAGATTTATGGGCTTCAGAATCAAGAGAGGGACTGTACGTAAACCACATCATAACACACCAATGTTTTGTGTGCCGTCGTCTATTGGATATTTCAGAAGAACTTTCCCACCATATTTAGAGCCAAAAAAGCCTGAAATAAAACTTGTTGCTCTTTGTTATTGTCTCTGATTTTTCACCTAAAATGACTTTGAAGACACAAATGAGAGAACTGTAGACATACAGCTATGAAACAGTCTCAGTTTGGTTTTCATTCGGGAGAAACGATTGAGATGTTAAAGAGCTCTCCTTTGGAAATGTGCATTATTAAGTTATTTTAGAGAATCCAGCTGCTTTGCTACCCATAAAAACACAGAACGCTCTCCTAACATTAGTTTACGGCTCCATTTGCATTCTCTGAATGTTCTTTTTAGTTTCATTTGTAATATTTTGTAACATAAACTAACATTCCAGAACTTTGTAGATGTACTTATGAACATATGTGAAATGTTCTTTAAATGTTCTCTAATGGTTATTTTTAGGTTTTACACTCATAGTCATACATTAACTTCCACAATGTTTAATTTTCATGGAAGAGTAATGGATTTTCAGACTGAAGCTACTGGGTTTACTCAGTTAGTCAGCAGGAGCGTGAAACTTCACGAATCACACACTGGCCTGTGAAAGCGTGAGCCTGGACTCGTGACGTGTGGACCTAAGATCGAGAGCTCAGTTCGTCTCCCGCAGGCTAAGCGCTCCAACAAACTCCGCTAATTAGGCAAAGATGCAGACCACTTCCGAACGTCCCACTGGAGAACCAGCACATGTTCTTACTCTCCTGCCGGCATTCTCCTCCATCTCTAGATGGATTTTGCTCTTTGAATGGAAATCTAAAGCTGTTTTTCACTTTTTTTTTTATTCCTTACAATAATTAATAGAGGTTTTGCGAGAAACGCGCTCTTGGCTCAAGGAGAATCTTCAGATCTTCCACAAAGCGTTTGCACTGTTAGAAGAACACATTCAATGTATTTGTTCTTGTTTTAAGCAGAAAGTCACTTGATTTGGGTAATTTTTTCAGAAAACAAGAGTTTATGCTATTTTGCTTATCAAGGATCATGTGACACTGAAGACTGGAGTAATGATGCTGAAAATTTAGCTTTGCATCACATAAATAAACTATATTTTAAAGTCTGATAATGTAGAAAACCATTATTTTTAAATGGCAATAATATTTTAAAATAATTACTGTTTTTTTTTGTATTTTTGATCAAATAAATGCAGGCTGGAGAACAGAACAACAGTACAAAATCTTGATCCTACCCACAAACACACACTCACTCACTCACAAACACCAACACACACACACACACCCCCACACAAACACAACACACACACACACACAGCACGCACACATGTACACACACACGCCGCAACACCACACGCACACGATGACACACACACACAACACCACACCCACAAAATGCACCAGCAAACGCACAACACACATATTACAATTTATAAATAATATATTTAATTAGAATATTATATATTAATATAATGCGTTTATTTATTTATTTTTACACAAATGTCAGACTGATACATTTATTTGATAAAAATCACGTGATCTTATGATGTGAGTCCATCAAGTCTCAAACCATTTTTTCAATTGAATTTCAGATGCAAAAATATCTATATTTTGATATTTACCATTACTGTGATATAAACAAATCACTCCATATAAACTTCACTGCAAAAATGGATTATCTTAGTATTTTTGTCATTGTTTTTCAGCAAAATAGTATAAAAATCTTAAATCAAGATACTTTATATTATGCAAAATTGCATAATATATAAAGTTTTGTTTCCTGAAAAAAAAAATAAAATAAGTGAGTTTTTTTTCTTAAAATAGAAACAATATCTGCCGATGGAGTCAGAAAAATAAACTTGTTTTCCCTTTGAATTAAGTTATTTTTCTGACCCCATTGGCAGATATTGGCTCTTGTTTTAAGAATAAAATTGTTTAATTTTAATAGCTTTTTTGATCTCAGTAAGTATTGATTAAAGAAAGTTTAGATATTTGTACTCGAAAACAAGAGAGAAATACTGCATTAGAACATAATTTTTAAATGTTAACAAATTATTCAATGCATTCCCCTAAAAAAGTTTGTTGTCCCAAAAACTGAAAAAATGTTTGCTTAAAGCTCACTTTGATTTAGCGTAGCCTGGCAGAAAAACAAATCCTCACTCAACCGGGGGCTGTTAAATAAACCACTCAGTAGATTTGATGTAATTGACCAAATTCTCCGCCAAAACAGAGCGATCCTGTGGCGCTGCGTTTACCCAGGAAATCTCTAGAATAAACGAAGGCAGGAAGGCAAACAAACAGAAGGAAGGACTGAACGCATGCGCCAGTCACCGTCACGCATCAGCCAATCAGGCCTGGACGTCTGTTTGCTCGACTGACAAACAAGTTTGTACTACTAAAGCAAACATGCTAATGCGGACGCTACTTCAGCTTTACTGCATGAATCCCTGCAAGCTTCAGCTCAACATTAGCACAGTTTCACTGCAGCAAGATTTTCTCTGCTCTTAATCTCAAGCTCTGACTTTTTCCCAGATTCTGACCAGTGAAATCTCGCAATTCAGATTTTTTCCCCAGAATTGCAGTTTTAAATCTCGCAATTCTGACTTTTTTCCTCTGAATTCTGTTTACATCTCGCAATTCTGACTTTTTCCTAGAATTCTGCATTTACATCTCGCCATTCTGACTTTTTCCCAGAATTCTGCATTTACATCTCGCAATTAGACTTCTTCCCAGAATTATGTTAAATCCGCAATTTCGACTTTTCACCAGAATTTGTGTTTTAAATCTCGCAATTATGACTTTTTTTCCTCAGAATTCTGTTTAAATCTCGCAATTCTGACTTTTTCCCCAGAATTCTGTTTAAATCTCGCAATTCTGACTTTTTCCCAGAATTCTGTTTAAATCTCGCAATTCAGACTTTCCCCCAGAATTCTGTTTAAATCTCGCAATTCAGACTTTTCCCCAGAATTCTGTTTAAATCTCGCAATTCAGACTTTTCCCCAGAATTCTGTTTAAATCTCGCAATTCAGACTTTCCCCCAGAATTCTGTTTAAATCTCGCAATTCAGACTTTTTCCCAGAATTCTGTTTAAATCTCGCAATTTGGACTTTCCCCCCAGAATTCTGTTTAAATCTCGCAATTTAGACTTTTCCCCCGAATACTGTTTAAATCTCGCAATTCAGACTTTTCCCCAGAATTCTGTTTAAATCTCGCAATTCAGACTTTTCCCCAGAATTCTGTTTAAATCTCGCAATTCTGACTTTTTTCTCAAATTCTGTTTAAATCTCACAATTCAGACTTTCCCCCGGAATTCTGTTTAAATCTCGCAATTCAGACTTTCCCCCGGAATTCTGTTTAAATCTCGCAATTCAGACTTTTCCCCCAGAATTCTGTTTAAATCTCGCAATTCAGTCTTTTCCCCCAGAATTCTGTTTAAATCTCGCACTTCAGACTTTCCCCCCGGAATTCTGTTTAAATCTCACAATTCAGACTTTTTTCCCAGAATTCTGTTTAAATCTCGCAATTCAGACTTTTCCCCCAGAATTCTGTTTAAATCTCGCAATTCTGACTTTTTCCCAGAATTCTGTTTAAATCTCGCAATTTAGACTTTCCCCCCGGAATTCTGTTTAAATCTCGCAATTCAGACTTTTCCCCCGAATACTGTTTAAATCTCGGGCATTTTCCCCCCCCCCCCCCAGACTTTTCCCCGAATACTATAAATCTCGCATTCAGCTTTCCCCCAAATTCTGTTAAATCTCGCATTTAGACTTTCCCCCCCGGATTCTGTTTAAAATCTCGCAATTCAGACTTTCCTCCCCCCTGAATTGTGTTTAAATCTGCAATTCAACTTTTCCCCCAGAATCTCTTTAAATCCTCGCTTCGACTTTTCCCCGAATTCTGTTTAAAGTCTCGCAATGTCAGACTTTCCTTCCCCCGGAATTCTTTTTTTAAATCTCACAATCCGACTTTTTTCCCGAATTCCGTTTAAATCTCGCAATTCATACTTTTCCCCCAGAATTCTGTTTAAATCTCGCAATTCTGACTTTTCCTCCCCAAATTCGTTTAAATCTCGCAATTCTGACTTTTTCCCAGAATTCTGTTTAAATCTCGCAATTCAGACTTTCCCCCCGGAATTCTGTTTAAATCTCACAATTCAGACTTTTCCCCAGAATTCTGTTTAAATCTCGCAATTCAGACTTTTCCCCCGAATACTGTTTAAATCTCGCAATTCAGACTTTTCCCCCAGAATTCTGTTTAAATCTCACAATTCTGACTTTTCCCGCAGAATTCCGTTTAAATCTCGCAATTCAGACTTTTCCCCCAGAATTCTGTTTAAATCTCGCAATTCAGACTTTTCCCCCGAATTCTGTTTAAATCTCGCAATTCAGACTTTCCCCCGGAATTCTGTTTAAATCTCGCAATTCAGACTTTTCCCCCAGAATTCTGTTTAAATCTCGCAATTCAGACTTTCCCCCCAGAATTCTGTTTAAATCTCGCAATTCTGACTTTTTTCCCAGAATTCTGTTTAAATCTCGCAATTCTGACTTTTCCCCCAGAATTCTGTTTAAATCTCGCACTTCAGACTTTCCCCCCGGAATTCTGTTTAAATCTCACAATTCAGACTTTTTTCCCAGAATTCTGTTTAAATCTCGCAATTCTTACTTTTCCCCCAGAATTCTGTTTAAATCTCACAATTCTGACTTTTCCCCCAGAATTCTGTTTAAATCTCGCAATTCTGACTTTTTCAAAGAATTCTGTTTAAATCTCGCAATTCTGACTTTTTCCCCAGAATTCTGTTTAAATCTCGCAATTTGGACTTTCCCCCCAGAATTCTGTTTAAATCTCGCAATTCAGACTTTTCCCCCGAATTCTGTTTAAATCTCGCAATTCAGACTTTTCCCCCGAATACTGTTTAAATCTCGCAATTCTGACTTTTTCCCCAGAATAATGTTTAAATCTCGCAATTCTGACTTTTTTCCTCAGAATTCTGTTTAAATCTCACAATTCTGACTTTTCCCCCAGAATTTTGAGTTTATATCTTGCAGTTCTGACTTTTTTCCCCCAAAATTCTGTGTTTAAATCTCACAATTCTGACTTTTCCCCCAGAATTCTGTTTAAATCTCGCAATTTAGACTTTCCCCCCGGAATTCTGTTTAAATCTCGCAATTCAGACTTTTTTCCCAGAATTCTGTTTAAATCTCGCAATTCAGACTTTTCCCCCAGAATTCTGTTTAAATCTCGCAATTCTGACTTTTTTCCCCAGAATAATGTTTAAATCTCGCAATTCTGACTTTTTCCCCAGAATTCTGTTTAAATCTCACAATTCAGACTTTTCCCCAGAATTCTGTTTAAATCTCGCAATTCAGACTTTTCCCCCGAATACTGTTTAAATCTCGCAATTCTGACTTTTCCCCCAGAATTCTGTTTAAATCTCGCAATTCTGACTTTTCCCCAGAATTCTGTTTAAATCTCGCAATTCACACATTTTCCCCCGAATACTGTTTAAATCTCGCAATTCAGACTTTCCCCCAGAATTCTGTTTAAATCTCGCAATTCAGACTTTCCCCCAGAACTCTGTTTAAATCTCGCAATTCAGACTTTCCCCCCAGAATTCTGTTTAAATCTCACAATTCTGACTTTTCCCCCAGAATTCTGTTTAAATCTCACAATTCAGACTTTTTTCCCAGAATTCTGTTTAAATCTCGCAATTCAGACTTTTCCCCAGAATTCTGTTTAAATCTCGCAATTCAGACTTTTCCCCAGAATTCTGTTTAAATCTCGCAATTCACACTTTTCCCCCGAATACTGTTTAAATCTCGCAATTCTGACTTTTTCCCCAGAATTCTGTTTAAATCTTGCAATTCTGACTTTTTTCCTCAGAATAATGTTTAAATCTCGCAATTCTGACTTTTTCAAAGAATTCTGTTTAAATCTCGCAATTTAGACTTTCCCCCCAGAATTCTGTTTAAATCTCGCAATTCAGACTTTTCCCCCAGAATTCTGTTTAAATCTCGCAATTCAGACTTTCCCCCGGAATTCTGTTTAAATCTCGCAATTCAGACTTTCCCCCGGAATTCTGTTTAAATCTCGCAATTCAGACTTTCCCCCGGAATTCTGTTTAAATCTCGCAATTCAGACTTTCCCCCGGAATTCTGTTTAAATCTCGCAATTCAGACTTTTCCCCCAGAATTCTGTTTAAATCTCACAATTCTGACTTTTCCCCCAGAATTCTGTTTAAATCTCGCAATTCTGACTTTTTCCCAGAATTCTGTTTAAATCTCGCAATTTGGACTTTCCCCCCAGAATTCTGTTTAAATCTCGCAATTTAGACTTTTCCCCCGAATACTGTTTAAATCTCGCAATTCAGACTTTTCCCCCGAATTCTGTTTAAATCTCGCAATTCTGACTTTTCCCCCAGAATTCTGTTTAAATCTCACATTTCTGACATTTTCCCCAGAATTGCAGTTTTATATCTCGCAATTATGACTTTTTTCTCTGAATTTTGAGTTAACATCTCGCAATTCTGACTTTTTCCCCAGAATTCTGTTTAAATCTCGGAATTCAGACTTTTCCCGCAGAATTCTGTTTAAATCTCGGAATTCAGACTTTTCCCCAGAATTCTGTTTAAATCTCACAATTCTGACTTTTCCCCCAGAATTCTGTTTAAATCTCGGAATTCAGACTTTTCCCCCAGAATTCTGTTTAAATCTCGCAATTCTGACTTTTCCCCCAGAATTCTGTTTAAATCTCGCAATTCTGACTTTTTTCCCAGAATAATGTTTAAATCTCGCAATTCTGACTTTTTTCCCAGAATTCTGTTTAAATCTCACAATTCAGACTTTTCCCCCAGAATTCTGTTTAAATCTCGCAATTCAGACTTTTCCCCCGAATACTGTTTAAATCTCGCAATTCTGACTTTTTCCCCAGAATTCTGTTTAAATCTCGCAATTCAGACTTTCCCCCAGAACTCTGTTTAAATCTCGCAATTCAGACTTTCCCCCAGAACTCTGTTTAAATCTCGCAATTCAGACTTTCCCCCAGAACTCTGTTTAAATCTCGCAATTCAGACTTTCCCCCAGAATTCTGTTTAAATTTCGCAACTCTGACTTTTTTCTCAGAATTCTGTTTAAATCTCGCAATTCTGACTTTTTTCCCAGAATTCTGTTTAAATCTCGCAATTCAGACTTTTCCCCCAGAATTCTGTTTAAATCTCGCAATTCTGACTTTTCCCCCAGAATTCTGTTTAAATCTCACAATTCTGACTTTTTCCCAGAATTCTGTTTAAATCCCGCAATTCAGACTTTCCCCCCGGAATTCTGTTTAAATCTCACAATTCAGACTTTTTCCCAGAATTCTGTTTAAATCTCACAATTCAGACTTTTTCCCAGAATTCTGTTTAAATCTCGCAATTCTGACTTTTTTCCCAGAATTTTGTCCAAAAAAAAGTTAAAGAATAAATTAAAAATAAAGCTTGGGTTTTACTTCAGAAACATGTAATGTAAGAAATAAATTAGTTTCTGACACTTTTCTAGCAGGACTTGATTACGGTGCCATCTTTGGTCCTCAAAGCATCATCTCCAGACAGTCGGACCTCAGCGTGTGTTGTACATGCTCTCTCTGGTCACTATGCCGCTTGTCTGTGATCTGTTTGTTCCTCCGTCCCTGAGCTCCTGCGGATCTGTGTTAAGATGCTAATGTGGGACTCGCTTGATTTCTCTCATTGTCCTGAGAACAGGCAGAAGGGTGACGTTACCCAGCATGCCCGTCTGCATGGCCTTCATGAACATACTCATGATTAATTAAAATTATTTTTGTATTATTTAATTTATAAATCATATTCTTTTTAAATTATTTAAATTTTAATTATTTAAATTCTAATTTTATTAAACTTGTATTAGTAGTAATTTAATGATTATTACATGAAAATTAATTCTTAAAATGTGTCAATTTATTAATAGCATATTCAATATTAAATTATTAATACAATTAATTAAATATTTTTTATGCCCCCCAATTGTTAAATTTTTTTTAAACATTTTTAATAATAATTTTTTTTTACTTTAATTATTTAATTTTAATTACCAATAAAAAATATTAAATGAATGTGAAAGCTATAACTGAAAAGTAGCTTTCAAATAAGGAGTGCACTTATAATGATGTCTAGGTAGGCAGCTCACTGGGGTTTGGACCAGAGCACTAGTGTTATAGGAGCTTGAGTCGGTGTCGGGACACTGCCGCACCCAGTGCTTGTGTGAAGGTTTAATATAGGCATCCTCACTGCTTTGTTCCTCATCCGTCACTGTTGGGACGAGGCGTCTAAACACCCTGGCGCTATGTGAGCCGTTTAGAGGGAACTGGGTTGCACACTCCTTCCCTCTCTTCCCCCTCACACAGGACCATCCATCATGGAGGAGACCGTCTGTCACCAGAATAACAGAGCAGTGATTAAAATACATTTAGGCTTTGACACTGACGCAGTATCATCTGTAAGCTGAACTGAATTTGCTTCAGTCCGGTTGTTCAGTGCAGAAAATCATTCTGGATCTGAAACAGAAACGAGATGTAGCTGTATATATAATAAAAAAACATTACATTATATTATCTTATATATATATGTAATATAATAATACAATAATTTTAAAGAATACAAAATAATTCAATTAAATGTGGTTGTTTCTAAAACAAAATAAATATATAAACATTAAAACAAAAATATAAATGTTATAAATAAAGGTAGAATATACGTGTGTATAATTTGTAAATGTTATAAAACTAAAATATTTTTAAATATATTTAGTTTTAGTGAATTTCTGTCTTAGCCTCATGCATGTGTTTTCTGAAGAACAGGACTCGTGTTCGGTTCATTGCAATGACACTGAACTTAAAAAACCTCTTCTCTTTTCTAAAGGCAACGACTGCTATTTGTTTGAGAATTAAATCACAGATGAATTGTCCATAAATCACCTCAAACGCCAGGGCATTACGCTAACTAGTACACTAACTAATGCTTTCCGGTCAAAATCAGCAGCTTCACTATTCGACTTTTATCGTCAGTGTTGAAAACAGCTGCTGCTTCATATTTCTGCGTCATATTTGAGCCTGATCTGATCTATGCTTTGACACTCGTCCTCTGGAGGAACTGATGTGTGTGTTCAGCATGATTTTGGCGACTGCAGATTGCACACTTCCCAACCAAACCAGTCCTTCCCAACCCGTGTGACTGTCTTTCTTCTGTGAACGCAAAAGAAGATATTCTGAGAAATGAAACAAACTCTGTCTATTCTATGCTGTTGTGATTCATGATTCAAGCGTTCTCTCAAGCAGAAACAGCTGGACAGCGGCTGCTGATTCACTGAAATGTGT
The DNA here is from genome assembly GCA_018155175.1 of Sinocyclocheilus anophthalmus. Classification (NCBI taxonomy): domain Eukaryota; kingdom Metazoa; phylum Chordata; class Actinopteri; order Cypriniformes; family Cyprinidae; genus Sinocyclocheilus; species Sinocyclocheilus anophthalmus. The sequence continues at coordinate 89,706 of JADLZN010006235.1, read as the reverse complement.
TGATATGAAGACGATGATAAGTTTACACAAGGAGAAAGAAGCAGTTAATTGAAGTGTGTAAAGGTTAGATGACTCAACAGATACCGTCACACACACATGATGGGGTTTGATCACTGTTAAACGTGCTACGGATATACACAGAAACAAACACATGAGAGAATATAGATGATGTCCTGTTATTCTCTGTCCTGCTTTTATTCATTTAGCAGATGCTTTAATCTAAAGTGACTTACAGTAGAGGAACATAAGCATAATTATCTAAAAGATCTCCAAAGACAAACACAACTTTCTAAACTTAAAAACATAAACATAAAACATAAAGTGTTTGTTTTTAGAACTCTTATCTTGAAGACTAGCTAAAATAAAGAAGTTTAAGTTGATGTACTGAAATTGCTAAAACTAGCAACCCCCCTGAACACTCTAGGAAATGCATAGCAACGCCTTAGCAACCTGCCAGAACACTTTAGAAACTGCTTAGCAACAGCCTGGTAACACCTCAGAAAACACTCCCAAACTCCCAGTACACTTTAGGAACTGCATAGTAACACCCTAGCAACCAATCAGAGAATCCTAGAAACTGATTTGCAACATCTTGGCCAAAACTCTGGGAATCACATACCAATGCCTAGCAAACTAATCACAACACCCTAGAAACTCTTTAGCAACATATAGCAACATCCTGGCAACAAGAACACCCTAGCAAATGCCCACAACCCTAGCAACAACCCCACTACTTAAGGAACTGCATAGCAATTCCCTAGCAACCAATCAAACCCTCAATCAGAACACCCTAAAAACTCCTTGGCAACATCCTGGCAAAAACTCAGAAAAACCTAGTGAACGCCCAAAACACTAAAGGAACCACACAGCAAACCCTAGCAACCAATCAGAATACCCTTGAAACTGCTTAGCAACATCCTGGCAACCACTCAGAACATCCTAACAAACTCCCAGTACACTGTAGGAAATACATAGCAACACCCTAGCAACCAATAGGAACACCATAGAAACTGCTTAGCAACATCATGGAAACAAATCTCAAAACACAATAGCAATGGCCCTGAATACTGCATAGCAGCACCCTAGCAACCACCCAGAACACCCTGGAAACTCCCTAGCAACATCCTAGTAACAACTCAGAACACCCTAACTCAAAAAAAGCTAATTTGAATATATACTAAAATAGTATATTAATAATACTAAGGCAGTTCATAGTTCATTACATCAAGCTCCAAAATGCACAATAAAAATCAAATTTTTAAAAAATTTTCTACTTTTTGAAGTTTGTCAGAAATCATGGATTTAGGGAAAAGAGGTGCATGAAGATGCTTCAACATGTTTGAATATTTCACAAAAAAAAAAAAAAAAAAAAAAAAACAGGTTCAGAATGACAAAATAAACAATGACGGAATCCACAACGGACGGAAAGTCTGAAATCTACCGTTTCTATGGGCAGATCTTGATTTCATTCACAGCTCTGCGTGCAGCGGATATATTATCTGTCCTGTCAGAGGGAGAATGCAGGTACCAGCACTTTGTTATGGAAGGAGGCACTTCCATCTGTGAGCACATTACTCACAGACGCTCAACAAGAGCCACATTCAGAGAACAAACATGTACCGACTGCTGCAACATCAAACTCACATCTGTTTTATAAACACAATCAGATTGGATTTTTCCTGTTAGCCCATATTTGTCTAGTTTATGTAATGATTTCTCACAGATCATCAGTGACTAACACTCATGAAAATGCATGCCATCAGCTGAAGAGTCAGGAAGTCATCTTGGAGTTTGGTTCTCCTTGGATACAGGGTCTTAACTGACAGCTACTCCCTCCTCCATGCCATCTGACCTACATCTCGAGATGGAAAAATGCCTGTTCCTTATTTTATGCCTGTTCCTCACTAACAAAAGAGCAAAGCAGGAGCTCGGTGTAGAAGGTTTGAGATGGGCCAATGAGGAAAAAAGGTGCTACAAATGTCCTAAAACTGTCTAAACATCTACCCTAGAACACCTACCAACTACATAACATAACATTCTATGAACTGCATAGCAAATACCTTAGAAACCAATCAGAAAACCATATAAACTCCTTAGAGACATCGGGCAACAACTCAGAAAACCCAAGCAAACTACCAGAACACTCTAAGAACTGCATAGTAACACCCTAGAAACGTCTTAGCAACATCCTGGATAGAACTTGGAACTCCCTAGCAGCCACCCAGAACACCCTAAAAACGCCTTGAACATATCCTGGCAACAATTCAGAAAACCCAAGCAAACTACCAGAACACTCTAAGAACTCCATAGCAACACCCTAGCAACCATTCAGAGCACCCAATCAACCACCGAAAACACCCTAGAAACTCCTTAGGAACATCTGGGCAACAACTCAGAAAACCCAAGCAAACTTCCAGAACACTCTAGGAACTGCATAGCAACTCCCTAGCAACCACCCAGAATACCCTAAAAACTGCTTAGCAATATACTAACAACAGCAAAGAACACTGTAACAAACTCCCAGAACGCTCTAGGAACTGCACTGCAACAACTCAAATTACCCTAGCAACCTCTCAAAACATGCAAAGAACAACATACCAACACCCTAGCAACTAAACAAAACACCCTAGAAACTGCTAGTGCAAGAACACCCAAGCAACCTCCCGGAACACTCTAGAAACCACTTAACAATACAATAGCAACCACATACGGTAGCAACACCCTAGCAACCACCCAGAACACCCTAGTGACTGCATAGCAACGGCTTGGCAACCATCCATAATATACTGCAGTGGTGAGTTCTGCACAGGCATATTTTCTATCAAACTATAAGAATGTAGTTTTATTTGCTCAAATACTGTCCTGACAGGACAAAGCAAACATACGATTCTTCATGTGAAAGATGATTACCGTCTGAGCTCACGCTAATTAAAGCTTCCACAGTCTAATTAGTTTAGTTTAACAATAATAGAGCAAAAAACTACCATGTTATTACCATAACTTTATCATGTTACTATAGTGAAATTCATGACCATCATGTGAAGTACCTCAGATGCTCAACAGCCACTTGGAGAGTGTTTTCTAGAGCACTTGAACTCTTAACCCCCCACCCCCCACCCTGTCGCCTGTGCTTTGTGCCCTGTAAACGTCAGAGTTCAAAGCCATGTGAACCCTGGGAGCGGCGGGGTCAAAGGTCACGCTCTGAGGGCAGCAGACATCAGAGACGTTTAACAGCTCAATCAGACAGTTTGACTCATGCTTTACCTCAAGTGAGATTACTGTGATGGTACTATGAATAATCACCATATTCATGTCTTTACATGGTACTCCAGCATATTTCAGAAATCCATCGGTACCACAACACACACACACACACACACACATACACACCACACACACACCCACACACACACACACACAACACACACACAGCCTGAGACACAACACACACACACACACACCCAAAACAACACACACACACACACATAATAATACAGTGATACAAAAAATATCCAATATAATCATGGATGTTACCATGGTAACTTTTCTGTGTGTAGAATAAAAAAATTAACTTTTGAGAGATTAATATAATAATAAATTAATATAAAAATATGTTAATATTAAACCAAACAACAACTCCTAATACAACCAAACACAAACAACATACAGAATGCAAAGTTTCTTATAAAAAAAATTTAAAAAATAATAATAATTTTAAGTAATTTCTTAAAGCAGTCCAGTGATGTGGCATTTCTAATTCAATATTAATGAATGTAAATAGTTTTTTTAGATGAGAAGACACATGATTTGAGGAATCGCTTATATCTGGAGCCGGACGAGTTCAGCAGTTTGTGATACTTTCTTTAGCAAACACCATGAACTATTCCACATCTTAGTGTTTTCACGGCGAAGTGACGTCGTAATGATGAATGTTTGTGCATAAACGTTTCACTAAGAGTCATTTTCATTCATTCACATCGTGTGAGTGTGGTGTATATACCGGGGTAACCCCGGTACATCAAACATTACATTTGCCCTTCATGACTTCAGTAATTACCCAGTCACCCCTGCGGAGCCGCGCATTTACTGTGACAAACAGAGACACACACATCTTCAGAATGACACTCAAAAAACAAAATGATCTACACACTTTTCAGAAACAAATCCCCTCAGTGTTAAAAGTACAACATTTTCTCTGAACTGATCACAAACACGTTTTACATCACAAAGCGTCATTCCGAACATGCCGTGCCTTTCGAAGAACACTGAATCTTGATATTTTAAAGCTTACATGTGAAAAGGAGTTCTCATATACTGAGGCCTGTTATATATATATAACTATATATATAGACTATATAGGATAATTAAAAAACCAAACTATATTAATATATCAATGATCCTAAAATAACAGTGTAACATTCTAGGAACTGCAATGCAATGCCCTAGCAACCAATGAATACCCTAGAAACTCCTTAGCAACATCCTAGCAACAACTTCCTGGCAAAAACTCTCTAACAAACTCCCAGAACACTCTAGGAACCACATAGCAACGCCCTAGCAACCAATAAGAATGCCCTAAAAACTGCTTAGCTTATTTTAGCTAGTTCCCAAGGCAAAATTTCTCATTTCTTTTTGTTTAGGTTAAATACTAAATTAACTAAAACTTAATAAAAACTACACACACACACTAATAAAAAACATAATTACTATAGTACAATCTGACTATAACTTTAAAATTAAAATTAAAACAGACAATATTAGAAAAATTCTAAATATTAACAAACACTATAAACAGTATATCAATGATACCAAAGTAACATGCAAAAATACTTAAGTTTCCAAAATTAAAATCTTAATTTCTGCCATTACAGGTCAAAGGTTTAACACTAATAGTCTTAATGAAGCTATAGAACTATAAAGAAAATCAAAATGAAGGAAATACATAAGCTGGGAAGGCAAACAACAACACTGCTATCAAATACTTCAGATACAGCCACCTCTAAATCACGTTTTGTAAAAACACGTTTACTGTTCAAAGCGAGTGGATCTTGACCAGAATAAGCAGCAAAGTGTACAAGACTTTATGCTGACGGTCAGAAACCCAGACTAGAATCAGAGAATGAGCTGCTGTTTCTCTCACTATGCTGCCGTCCTTACAGATCAAACAAGCAAACAATAAAACTCACAAAACACACTTTACTCTGAGCACAGAGTGTGTTCAAGACATTTCACACTCACCGCTCGCTTATCGACACACACAAACAAACTTACTCAGAAGCAAACAGTCCCAGATGAACATATTGATGCTCTTTCATACCTCAATTGAGTTCTCAGTTATATTTCATTATGTATCAACTTGGTCTCAGATGTTTCTCCTAAAACTCCTGTGGAGAAATAAACACATAGACAAACGAGTCACTAGTCGTCATTCAATAAGAGTCTAGAGCTATAAAACGAATGTGAATCAGCTCAGGTCATTTGATGAGAAATATCTGAGCTCATATTGAGATCTCGGAGCCGTTTCTGAGAAGCTGAAACTCTCAGTCTGCATTTAACCCTCTGGTGTTGCTCGTGTTTGTGGTCAGAAATGACCCAATGAAATTAATGTACTATTTTTTAGTTTGATAATGTTTTTTTATTTAATATTTTGTATTTTAGGGGATTATATGGTACTAAATTATATTTACACAATAGTTATGATCCATTTATTACCTGTTAAAGTTTAAAAAGTGAAACTTAAAAGTGTCAGAAGTTTCAGTTTATTGTAGTGAAAAAGGCACAGATGTGTTTTACTCTAGAACTGCAAGAAAATCAAAGTCATCAATCTAAACAAGTTCCGAATTTGAAGTTGATATCACAAAAAAATTAGATTTTGTTTGGGAGCAGTACCAAACATTTCCACTACATGAAATTTGCTTCCAACCCATTTCAAATGCAAACAACACAAGTGAGACTTTTTCAGGACCATTTAACCTTTTCGAATCATGTCTATGTTTTTTTGTATGTTCACACTGCAAGTACCAAAACCTTTACCAAGTTTCATACCATTCCGATGGAGTAAAAAAAAAAAAAAAAAACAAAGTATGAAATGTCACTGCAGAATCATTCGAGACATTAATGAGATCTCACTGGTACAGTGTGTTCTGTGTTCGCTGGTCTGTGGTCTGTATATTTCCCTCATCCAGTGTTGACAGAGAGCATTCTGGGAAGGGTTTAATGGCCACATGACTTGATGGATGTGTGTTTCGACGGCCCTGCATCTTCTGGAAGAATGACTCCATACATCACAGTAATTGAGTCCGTCGAGACTCTTGACTGCTGACGATTAAACGCTAAAAGCCACTTCTGGGAAACACAGACACTGTTTAGTTACTGCTGAGGATCAATTAGCTGCCACTAATGAAATAATCAGACACAACCGGGTCTTAACCAGCACAAAAACTCACTCATACTTAGTACACGGGTAGTTGTACTAAACAGCATATAAATAACATGCATAAGATTTTTTTCTTAAGTTGGATCTGACTGTAAAATGCAACAGTTGGATTTATCTTTCTGGTCTTCAAGGTCTCAGTTTCTCTGTTAAAATATAAAAAAAACAACTGTCCTCTGTGTCAGGTCTATATAAAGTCAGTGTTACAACCAGGTCGTGAATGTGGGTGACTGTAGCGTGTCGAATGAGAAACCACAAACCTCATAGCAACACCCTAGCAACCAGTCAAAACATAATTGAAACAACATAACAACACTCTAACAACCAGTCAAAACATCATTGAAACCTCATAGCAACACCCTAGCAACCAGTCAAATTATCCTTGAAACCACATAACAACACTCTAACAACCAGTCAAAACATCCTTGAAACCACATAACAACACTCTAACAACCAGTCAAAACATCCTTGAAACCACATAACAACACTCTAGCAACCAGTCAAAACATCCTTGAAACCACATAGCAACACTCTAGCAACCAGTCAAAACATCATTGAAACCACATAGCAACACTCTAGCAACCAGTCAAAACATCCTTGAAACCAAATAACAACACTCTAACAACCAGTCAAAACATCATTGAAACCTCATAGCAACACCTTAGCAACCAGTCAAAACATCCTTGAAACCAAATAACAACACTCTAACAACCAGTCAAAACATCATTGAAACCTCATAGCAACACCTTAGCAACCAGTCAAAACATCCTTGAAACCAAATAACAACACTCTAACAACCAGTCAAAACACAATTGAAACCACATAACAACACTCTAACACCCAGTCAAAACATCCTTGAAACCACATAACAACACTCTAACAACCAGTCAAAACACAATTGAAACCACATAACAACACTCTAACAACCAGTCAAAACATCATTGAAACCTCATAGCAACACCTTAGCAACCAGTCAAAACATCCTTGAAACCAAATAACAACACTCTAACAACCAGTCAAAACATCATTGAAACCTCATAGCAACACCTTAGCAACCAGTCAAAACATCCTTGAAACCAAATAACAACACTCTAACAACCAGTCAAAACATCATTGAAACCTCATAGCAACACCTTAGCAACCAGTCAAAACATCCTTGAAACCAAATAACAACACTCTAACAACCAGTCAAAACACAATTGAAACCACATAACAACACTCTAACAACCAGTCAAAACATCATTGAAACCTCATAGCAACACCTTAGCAACCAGTCAAAACATCCTTGAAACCACATAGCAACACTCCAACAACCAGTCAAAACATCCTTGAAACCACATAACAACACTCTAGCAACCATTCAAAACATCCTTGAAACCACATAACAACACTCTAACACCCAGTCAAAACATCCTTGAAACCACATAACAACACTCTAGCAACCAGTCAAAACATCCTTGAAACCAAATAACAACACTCTAACAACCAGTCAAAACATCCTTGAAACCTCATAGCAACACCCTAGCAACCAGTCAAAACATCCTTGAAACCACATAGCAACACTCCAACAACCAGTCAAAACATCCTTGAAACCACATAACAACACTCTAACAACCAGTCAAAACATACTTGAAACCACATAACAACACTCTAACAACCAGTCAAAACATCCTGAAACCACATAGCAACACCCTACAAACCACCCAGAACACCCTAGCATCCACATAGCAACACTCTAGCAACCAGTCAAAACATCCTTGAAACCACATAACAACACTCTAACACCCAGTCAAAACATCCTTGAAACCACATAACAACACTCTAGCAACCAGTCAAAACATCCTTGAAACCACATAGCAACACTCTAGCAACCAGTCAAAACATCCTTGAAACCAAATAACAACACTCTAACAACCAGTCAAAACATCATTGAAACCTCATAGCAACACCTTAGCAACCAGTCAAAACATCCTTGAAACCAAATAACAACACTCTAACAACCAGTCAAAACATCATTGAAACCTCATAGCAACACCTTAGCAACCAGTCAAAACATCCTTGAAACCAAATAACAACACTCTAACAACCAGTCAAAACATCATTGAAACCTCATAGCAACACCTTAGCAACCAGTCAAAACATCCTTGAAACCAAATAACAACACTCTAACAACCAGTCAAAACATCATTGAAACCACATAACAACACTCTAGCAACCATTCAAAACATCCTTGAAACCACATAACAACACTCTAACAACCAGTCAAAACATCATTGAAACCACATAACAACACTCTAGCAACCATTCAAAACATCCTTGAAACCACATAACAACACTCTAGCAACCAGTCAAAACATCCTTGAAACCACATAACAACACTCTAGCAACCAGTCAAAACATCCTTGAAACCAAATAACAACACTCTAACAACCAGTCAAAACATCATTGAAACCTCATAGCAACACCTTAGCAACCAGTCAAAACATCCTTGAAACCAAATAACAACACTCTAACAACCAGTCAAAACATCCTTGAAACCACATAACAACACTCTAACACCCAGTCAAAACATCCTTGAAACCACATAACAACACTCTAACAACCAGTCAAAACATCCTTGAAACCAAATAACAACACTCTAACAACCAGTCAAAACATCATTGAAACCACATAACAACACTCTAGCAACCAGTCAAAACATCCTTGAAACCACATAACAACACTCTAGCAACCAGTCAAAACATCCTTGAAACCACATAGCAACACTCTAGCAACCAGTCAAAACATCCTTGAAACCAAATAACAACACTCTAACAACCAGTCAAAACATCATTGAAACCTCATAGCAACACCTTAGCAACCAGTCAAAACATCCTTGAAACCACATAACAACACTCTAACAACCAGTCAAAACATCCTTGAAACCACATAACAACACTCTAGCAACCAGTCAAAACATCCTTGAAACCAAATAACAACACTCTAACAACCAGTCAAAACATCATTGAAACCTCATAGCAACACCTTAGCAACCAGTCAAAACATCCTTGAAACCAAATAACAACACTCTAACAACCAGTCAAAACATCATTGAAACCTCATAGCAACACCTTAGCAACCAGTCAAAACATCCTTGAAACCAAATAACAACACTCTAACAACCAGTCAAAACATCATTGAAACCTCATAGCAACACCTTAGCAACCAGTCAAAACATCCTTGAAACCAAATAACAACACTCTAACAACCAGTCAAAACATCATTGAAACCTCATAGCAACACCTTAGCAACCAGTCAAAACATCCTTGAAACCAAATAACAACACTCTAACAACCAGTCAAAACATCATTGAAACCTCATAGCAACACCTTAGCAACCAGTCAAAACATCCTTGAAACCAAATAACAACACTCTAACAACCAGTCAAAACACAATTGAAACCACATAACAACACTCTAACAACCAGTCAAAACATCCTTGAAACCAAATAACAACACTCTAACAACCAGTCAAAACATCATTGAAACCTCATAGCAACACCTTAGCAACCAGTCAAAACATCCTTGAAACCAAATAACAACACTCTAACAACCAGTCAAAACATCATTGAAACCTCATAGCAACACCTTAGCAACCAGTCAAAACATCCTTGAAACCAAATAACAACACTCTAACAACCAGTCAAAACACAATTGAAACCACATAACAACACTCTAACACCCAGTCAAAACATCCTTGAAACCACATAACAACACTCTAACAACCAGTCAAAACACAATTGAAACCACATAACAACACTCTAACAACCAGTCAAAACATCCTTGAAACCACATAACAACACTCTAACAACCAGTCAAAACATACTTGAAACCACATAACAACACTCTAACAACCAGTCAAAACACAATTGAAACCACATAACAACACTCTAACAACCAGTCAAAACATCATTGAAACCACATAACAACACTCTAGCAACCAGTCAAAACATCCTTGAAACCACATAACAACACTCTAGCAACCAGTCAAAACATCCTTGAAACCTCATAGCAACACCCTAGCAACCAGTCAAAACATAATTGAAACAACATAACGACACCCTAACAACCAGTCAAAACATCCTTGAAACCACATAACAACACTCTAACAACCAGTCAAAACATACTTGAAACCACATAACAACACTCTAACAACCAGTCAAAACATCCTTGAAACCACATAACAACACTCTAACAACCAGTCAAAACATCATTGAAACCTCATAGCAACACCTTAGCAACCAGTCAAAACATCCTTGAAACCAAATAACAACACTCTAACAACCAGTCAAAACATCATTGAAACCTCATAGCAACACCTTAGCAACCAGTCAAAACATCCTTGAAACCAAATAACAACACTCTAACAACCAGTCAAAACATACTTGAAACCACATAACAACACTCTAACAACCAGTCAAAACATCCTTGAAACCACATAGCAACACTCTAGCAACCAGTCAAAACATCCTTGAAACCAAATAACAACACTCTAACAACCAGTCAAAACATCATTGAAACCTCATAGCAACACCTTAGCAACCAGTCAAAACATCCTTGAAACCAAATAACAACACTCTAACAACCAGTCAAAACATCATTGAAACCTCATAGCAACACCTTAGCAACCAGTCAAAACATCCTTGAAACCACATAACAACACTCTAGCAACCAGTCAAAACATCCTTGAAACCACATAACAACACTCTAGCAACCAGTCAAAACATCCTTGAAACCACATAACAACACTCTAACACCCAGTCAAAACATCATTGAAACCACATAACAACACTAGCAACCATTCAAAACATCCTTGAAACCACATAACAACACTCTAACAACCAGTCAAAACATACTTGAAACCACATAACAACACTCTAACACCCAGTCAAAACATCCTTGAAACCACATAACAACACTCTAACAACCAGTCAAAACATCCTTGAAAGCACATAACAACACTCTAACAACCAGTCAAAACATACTTGAAACCACATAACAACACTCTAACAACCAGTCAAAACATCCTTGAAACCACATAGCAACACTCTAGCAACCAGTCAAAACATCCTTGAAACCAAATAACAACACTCTAACAACCAGTCAAAACATCATTGAAACCTCATAGCAACACCTTAGCAACCAGTCAAAACATCCTTGAAACCAAATAACAACACTCTAACAACCAGTCAAAACATCATTGAAACCACATAACAACACTCTAGCAACCATTCAAAACATCCTTGAAACCACATAACAACACCCTAGCAACCAGTCAAAACATAATTGAAACAACATAACAACACTCTAACAACCAGTCAAAACATCAATGAAACCTCATAGCAACACCCTAGCAACCAGTCAAAACATCCTTGAAACCTCATAGCAACACCCTAGCAACCAGTCAAAACATAATTGAAATAACATAACAACACCCTAACAACCAGTCAAAACATCATTGAAACCTCATAGCAACACCCTAGCAACCAGTCAAAACATAATTGAAACAACATAACGACACCCTAACAACCAGTCAAAACATCCTTGAAACCTCATAGCAACACCCTAGCAACCAGTCAAAACATCCTTGAAACCACATAACAACACTCTAGCAACCAGTCAAAACATCCTTGAAACCAAATAACAACACTCTAACAACCAGTCAAAACATCATTGAAACCTCATAGCAACACCTTAGCAACCAGTCAAAACATCCTTGAAACCACATAACAACACTCTAACAACCAGTCAAAACATCCTTGAAACCACATAGCAACACTCTAGCAACCAGTCAAAACATCCTTGAAACCAAATAACAACACTCTAACAACCAGTCAAAACATCATTGAAACCTCATAGCAACACCTTAGCAACCAGTCAAAACATCCTTGAAACCAAATAACAACACTCTAACAACCAGTCAAAACATCATTGAAACCACATAACAACACTCTAGCAACCATTCAAAACATCCTTGAAACCACATAACAACACTCTAGCAACCAGTCAAAACATCCTTGAAACCACATAACAACACTCTAACAACCAGTCAAAACATCATTGAAACCACATAACAACACTCGAAAAAAAAAAAAACCGAGCAACCATTCAAAACATCCTTGAAACCACATAACAACACTCTAGCAACCATTCAAAACATCCTTGAAACCACATAACAACACTCTAACAACCAGTCAAAACATCCTTGAAACCAAATAACAACACTCTAACAACCAGTCAAAACATCCTTGAAAGCACATAACAACACTCTAACAACCAGTCAAAACATACTTGAAACCACATAACAACACTCTAACACCCAGTCAAAACATCCTTGAAACCACATAACAACACTCTAACAACCAGTCAAAACATCCTTGAAACCACATAACAACACTCTAGCAACCAGTCAAAACATCCTTGAAACCACATAACAACACTCTAACAACCAGTCAAAACATCATTGAAACCTCATAGCAACACCTTAGCAACCAGTCAAAACATCCTTGAAACCACATAGCAACACTCCAACAACCAGTCAAAACATCCTTGAAACCTCATAGCAACACCCTAGCAACTAGTCAAAACATCTTTTAAACCACATAACAAACACCCTAACAACGAGTCAAAACATCCTTGAAAGCACATAACAACACTCTAACAACCAGTCAAAACATCATTGAAACCACATAACAACACTAACAACCAGTCAAAACATCCTTGAAACCACATAACAACACTCTAACAACCAGTCAAAACATCCTTGAAACCACATAACAACACTCTAGCAACCAGTCAAAACATCCTTGAAACCAAATAACAACACTCTAACAACCAGTCAAAACACAATTGAAACCACATAACAACACTCTAACACCCAGTCAAAACATCCTTGAAACCACATAACAACACTCTAACAACCAGTCAAAACATCATTGAAACCTCATAGCAACACCTTAGCAACCAGTCAAAACATCCTTGAAACCACATAACAACACTCTAACACCCAGTCAAAACATCCTTGAAACCACATAGCAACACTCTAGCAACCAGTCAAAACATCCTTGAAACCAAATAACAACACTCTAACAACCAGTCAAAACATCATTGAAACCTCATAGCAACACCTTAGCAACCAGTCAAAACATCCTTGAAACCAAATAACAACACTCTAACAACCAGTCAAAACATCATTGAAACCTCATAGCAACACCCTAGCAACCAGTCAAATTATCCTTGAAACCACATAACAACACTCTAACACCCAGTCAAAACATCATTGAAACCACATAACAACACTCTAGCAACCATTCAAAACATCCTTGAAACCACATAACAACACTCTAACAACCAGTCAAAACATCCTTGAAAGCACATAACAACACTCTAACAACCAGTCAAAACATCCTTGAAACCACATAACAACACTCTAACAACCAGTCAAAACACAATTGAAACCACATAACAACACTCTAACAACCAGTCAAAACACAATTGAAACCACATAACAACACTCTAACAACCAGTCAAAACACAATTGAAACCACATAACAACACTCTAACAACCAGTCAAAACACAATTGAAACCACATAACAACACTCTAACAACCAGTCAAAACACAATTGAAACCACATAACAACACTCTAACAACCAGTCAAAACACAATTGAAACCACATAACAACACTCTAACAACCAGTCAAAACACAATTGAAACCACATAACAACACTCTAACAACCAGTCAAAACACAATTGAAACCACATAACAACACTCTAACAACCAGTCAAAACACAATTGAAACCACATAACAACACTCTAACAACCAGTCAAAACACAATTGAAACCACATAACAACACTCTAACAACCAGTCAAAACATACTTGAAACCACATAACAACACTCTAACAACCAGTCAAAACATCCTTGAAACCACATAACAACACTCTAACAACCAGTCAAAACATCATTGAAACCTCATAGCAACACCTTAGCAACCAGTCAAAACATCCTTGAAACCAAATAACAACACTCTAACAACCAGTCAAAACATCATTGAAACCTCATAGCAACACCTTAGCAACCAGTCAAAACATCCTTGAAACCAAATAACAACACTCTAACAACCAGTCAAAACATCATTGAAACCTCATAGCAACACCTTAGCAACCAGTCAAAACATCCTTGAAACCAAATAACAACACTCTAACAACCAGTCAAAACATCATTGAAACCTCATAGCAACACCTTAGCAACCAGTCAAAACATCCTTGAAACCAAATAACAACACTCTAACAACCAGTCAAAACATCATTGAAACCTCATAGCAACACCTTAGCAACCAGTCAAAACATCCTTGAAACCAAATAACAACACTCTAACAACCAGTCAAAACATCCTTGAAACCACATAACAACACTCTAACAACCAGTCAAAACACAATTGAAACCACATAACAACACTCTAACAACCAGTCAAAACACAATTGAAACCACATAACAACACTCTAACAACCAGTCAAAACACAATTGAAACCACATAACAACACTCTAACAACCAGTCAAAACATACTTGAAACCACATAACAACACTCTAACACAGAGGTGTCGAAAGAACAATCCTTTGGAGAAAAAAAAACCACATAACAACACTCTAACAACCAGTCAAAACATCATTGAAACCTCATAGCAACACCTTAGCAACCAGTCAAAACATCCTTGAAACCAAATAACAACACTCTAACAACCAGTCAAAACATCATTGAAACCTCATAGCAACACCTTAGCAACCAGTCAAAACATCCTTGAAACCAAATAACAACACTCTAACAACCAGTCAAAACACAATTGAAACCACATAACAACACTCTAACAACCAGTCAAAACATCCTTGAAACCACATAACAACACTCTAACAACCAGTCAAAACATCCTTGAAAGCACATAACAACACTCTAACAACCAGTCAAAACATCATTGAAACCTCATAGCAACACCTTAGCAACCAGTCAAAACATCCTTGAAACCAAATAACAACACTCTAACAACCAGTCAAAACATCATTGAAACCACATAACAACACTCTAGCAACCATTCAAAACATCCTTGAAACCACATAACAACACTCTAACAACCAGTCAAAACATCCTTGAAACCACATAACAACACTCTAGCAACCAGTCAAAACATCCTTGAAACCACATAACAACACTCTAGCAACCAGTCAAAACATCCTTGAAACCACATAACAACACCCTAGCAACCAGTCAAAACATAATTGAAACAACATAACAACACTCTAACAACCAGTCAAAACACAATTGAAACCACATAACAACACTCTAACAACCAGTCAAAACATACTTGAAACCACATAACAACACTCTAACAACCAGTCAAAACACAATTGAAACCACATAACAACACTCTAACAACCAGTCAAAACATCATTGAAACCTCATAGCAACACCCTAGCAACCAGTCAAAACATAATTGAAACAACATAACAACACCCTAACAACCAGTCAAAACATCATTGAAACCTCATAGCAACACCCTAGCAACCAGTCAAAACATAATTGAAACAACATAACAACACCCTAACAACCAGTCAAAACATCCTTGAAAGCACATAACAACACCCTAGCAACCAGGCAAAACATCTTTACAACCACCAGAACTTTCTAGCAACCACTGAAATACCCTAGCAACCATTCAAAATGGCTTTGTAGCCACCAGCACAATGCAAAACAGCGCAAAACTCACTCATAATTAGTATACGTGTAGTTGTGCTTAATTTGAGCATATAATTAACATGCATACGGCTTTTTCAACAAACTAAAGTTTGGATTTGAATGTAAAATGTAACCATATATAAGCTTTATCTTTCTGGTCTTCCCAGTCTCAGTTTCTTGGATAAGATATAAATATTCACCCCCAGCTGGACAATAATAACCCGACTGTGTTCAGTGTGGGTCTGTATGTAGTCACCGTCACGTCCAGGTCAGCGAGCGCAGCGGTAGTGGACGTGTGCTGAATGAACGCCCTGTTCCCCAGACTAGCCTCTGAATAAACGTTTACACAAGGCCACGTGAGGATTTATGAAGGCCTATTTATTATTTATTTTCTTTAAGTAAGGAAAGAAAAGAAACATGATACCTCTTCCAGACTGATTAACCTTAAAACTGCAGGTTAACAACTTGATGACCAATCAAATGTATATTTGAGCGTGGGGAGAAAACTGGAAGTGGACACATAGAGCGAGATTATTGCCTCGGCTTGTCATGTTGTACAGCATACTGGAGTCTAGACGCTTATAACTCTAGTGTGTATCATAAAACAAACACACCGTGTTATTGAGTCACTTTCCTCTGTGCTCAGATATGGATTTTTAAACATAATCGTAATCGTGTTGAAAAATTACATATCATTTTTTTTTTCATTAACATCAATGAGACTGAATGGAGAAGCAGAGTCTCAGATGTTTTTTATTTCTCTCTCTCTCACACAGACAGACACACACTACGCAAATACAGCAGCGGATAAGCAGTCAAATGTGTCGGCCTGCGTTCTGCTGTCTGGCCTTATAAGGACTCGTGGTGATGTGGAGCCAAGGATATCTGATCTACAGCAGCAAATGGAAAACAGTCGCTATTCCTGAACTAACCCGGAGAACAGAGACCTGACCTCTAGTCAACAGACTGCAGAACTAGCCCTGCTGAACAAACCACTAACACCAAATAATAAGTATCTGTACACCTGTGCACCAGTGAAAACACTGTTGCAACCACACATTAACACCCTAGTAACCACATAGAAACGCCCTAGCAACCAGTCAAAACACCTTTGCAACCACCAGGACACACTAGCAACCACATAGCAACACCGTAGCAACCACCAATACACCCAAACATCCGCATAGCAACACCGTAGCAACCAGACAAATCACCTTTGCAATCATCATAACGCAAAGCAAATCAATAATATTCTGATTTCTGCAAATAAGTGACTTATTTTTTCCATATTTGTACACAATCATAATTGCTGTTGTAAATGATGAATTATAGAATCCAATCACATTTAACACTTAATTTGAGTGAAGCTGTGGTCCGGCTCCAATCATACAGCAGATTAAAAGAGAGGAAAGCACTGTACAATTCTTTCCCACAAGATGAAAGGATGGAATCTGTCCGTCCTGCAAACGTCTCACTTCCAGGTCAAAGAGGACTGCAGACGTCAGTGGAGTATGAGACCCTGGAGCAGAGAGACAGAGAGACAGGTGCTCCTCCAACACCAAAACACATTCACGTTCAAGGGGTCATATGATGCTGCTAAAAAGAACATTATTTTGTGTATTTGGTGTAATGAAATGTGTTTATGCGGTTTAAGGTTAAAAAAACACATTATTTTCCACATACTGTACATTATTGTTTCTCCTCTATGCCCCGCCTTTCTGAAACACATAGATTTATACAAAGTTCATCGGTCTGAAAAGCGAGGTGTGCTGTGATTGGCCAGCTATCCGGTGCGTTGTGATTGGCCGAATACCTCAAGCGTGTGACGGAAATGTTACGCCCCTCACCATACTGTGATGCTTTTTCCTGGCCGGAGTGATGAGACAAAACATTAAAACCCATTATAAACGAGGCGTTTGTTGCATCCAGTGGGGACATAATTACTGATTATAATGACTTATACTGTCTTTTTACACGTTCCATTGCATCGCGCCGCGTAAACATAAAACCATGTCTGCATTTGTGATCGGAGAAATGACAAACAACAAGCGCTACTCCCATGCCCAAAACTAACTTAAATATAAAAACCGTACTTACAGTCTGTGAGTCAGAACAGCCGGCATCTACTCTCCCAGGATCAGGACACAGTCCTCCATAAAATGTGCTGCACACATCTAAATATTTGGGTTAAACTGTTCTGGAACAGTGTTGTAAATACAACTTAAACACTTGATTTCTAGTTGTCCTCTTTTGGAGACCAAACAAAGTAGTTTCGCTTTCACAACGAAGCACACAGCGTCTTCACGACATGACGGCGGCAGCAACAATACTACAGCGAGAATAAAAGTTACGCCTTCTTTCTTTGCGTGCACATTTGGGCGCGTTATGCAAATATTCCCACATAGTGAGGTAGATTTTGGGGGGCTTTGAACGAAGGTGTTTTTTTAGGTAGGTGTGGCTGACTCTTAATTTGATAAAGAATATCTCTTTGGATTTGAGACTTTAGTCTTTGCAACTTTACAGATCTTCTTTATGCACCAAGAGCTTGTAACACTCCAAAGAGAAAGGAACAATTGAAATCACATCATATGACCCCTTTAATCAGGACCTTTCCTGTCTTCATTAAAAATCTCAGCCAATCAGAATGCTTAATACACAGCTGCATGGTAATTTTGCACCAATGATATTTCACAGTGGGTGGGGCTAACTAGCACGACAGCAGCAATATAGACTCATATTAACACGGAGGAGTTTATTATTGATTTGCTTTAGCACTGACTGGTTAGTTCTCAGTGTGCATGTTTTGATGCTGTAAACATCTGGACAAATCAAATATCAAACAGAAAAAGTACAAACCCGGAGCTTCACATCCCGTCCTTGACTTGACATCAGCCGTTGTCTTCTTCGTGGCTGATTTCATCTCGTCTATGACATAATAAGCCTCACCTCAACAATACACATCATTTATGTTCTTGTTTAGACGTCTTTTGCACACCACAGCAAAACTCACAGCAAAGTGACAGAAAATGAGCCACAGATGTGCTGAATCTTCACTATATCTCCACACATCTGCACCGTGCAGACAATATATAACAACACACACACACACACACACACACACACACACACACACACACACACACACACTCTCTCTCACACACACACACACACACACACACACACACACACACACACACACCTCACAACACACACACACACACACACACACACCTCACACTCACACTCACACTCACACACACACACACACACACAACACACACACACACACACCACGAACACACACAACACTGACTCCCACTCCACTACCACTCACACACACACACACAAACGTAATGACTAAAATTAATGTGAAAACAGATAAAAATAAAAACATAATGAAAATATCAAGAGAAACGATAGTAAAGCAACACTGCTCTGGGCATGTCCGGGATCCTGAATCACAACACAATCCCAGAAGCCCTAAGATGCTCGTTAAGATGCTCGTTAAGTTTGAATATAAATCGATACAGCATATTTAATCTAATTCAGCTATAGCAAACAGGACCTGCTCAAACTGCTCGTTTCGGTCTAATCCAGGCTCAGTGTTTGCTGGTCTTTCACAGGCTCTTAAGCAGAGTGGAATGCTGATCGCTGCACTTCTGCTGGATTTCGGCAGGATCACAGCGTTTCTTGGCTGGAGAATCTGCTCTTTCTGTAACCAGAAGCAGCTGCTGGTCCTGCAGCGAACACTGTTTTATGTGTTTGACTTGCTCTGCATTTCATCTTCTCTTCCAATCAGATTTTAAAAATATTTTAAAACTATTCCATTATATAACATAACTGTGCCAGATCCCAGCTGAGTTTCCGGCCGCTGTCACTATCTCTCAGCATCTATCCACGTCTAATCGGCAAACAACATTTAAAATTAGCGAGTGTAATCAGGAGCTTGACCTCTGACCTCCTCTGATCTATGAAGCGCTGCTCGCTGTCCTGCTGTGAGTTACAGACGAGGTTAACGGAAGGTCAGGCTCAGAGATAAGAGGAGAGCGGCTGCAGGGGTCACCGGGGTCACGCTGACGGCCCTGATTTCAGGTCTTTGAAATGGAAACACGGCGCTGGTGACCCTCCAAAACACACAAAACCCTCGCAAACTCATTAAACACGCACTGAGCCACTATCATGAGCTATTTTAGACTTTTACACACTATAACAGCATGAATGCAAGTCAGACACTCATTACTGCAAAATAACTCAAGGTCTCATCACCCTGAAAACGGCTTTTACTGCATTGTTTTGCAATAGTGACTGTCTGACTGTATATTAAGCCACTTAATACCAAATGTTCATGAAATATTGATTATGTGTAATAAGTGTAAATGGCTATTATGTGAAGAAATGATAAATTACACAGTTAAGAATAAAATAAAATAATAATAGGTTCAAAGGTAGAAAGTCGAGGACAAAAATAAAGTGATTCAAGTGCTTATATTAATTCAAAACAAAACAATAAAATAACATACGATGCAGAAAGTAAATTAAATACAAATTAAATTAAATTAAATTAAATATGCAATACAATGCAGTGCAATAAAATAAAATAAAATATTAGGTTTAAACGTAATCGTAAAAAGTCAAGGACTAAAATAAAGCCATTCATCAGCTTGCAATAATGAAATGCAAAACAATAACATTAAATAAAATATGCAATGCAATAAATGAAATCTTAGGTTTCAGAAAGGAGTAACACTCTGAGATGAAGCCACTGAAGTGTTTGTGGGAAAGCAGTGCTAACTGCTGGAAGAATCAGATTCTGAACCCTGGATTCAGCCGCGTCTCTCTCCATCTGTGTGATCTGCAGAAGTTTAGCACTTTCCCAAAGCTTTACTCTGGCTCTCGGCCTTTTAACACATCACAATCTGAGCGTCTTCTGACAAACTGTAGAAGTGTTTGTCGAGACGCTTTGAGAGCGATGTCTATCTCTCACGCACAGGAATGGACGGAGAGTGGGTTTATCTGGATGTCAAACACGAGGATCATGGGTGCAATGTGATACCGCTTAAAACATGAAAGATCCTCGTCCAGAGCCGTCGCTGTGTGTTTGCCTTCAGTTTAACAGAGCTGGAGTGAGAAACGTATTATTACCATAAGTGAGACAGATATGAGCTCCGTCCGTTTAGAGACCACCATAAAAACACTTCAGAGTTCATACAGAACCCATGTCATTCGAGCGCTTGCATTAATTCAATGCAAACTCATAAAACATGCAATGCAATAAAATTTAAATGTTAAAAAATAGAAAGTCAAGTACTAAGATGGAATATTTTAAGTGCTTGCATTATTTCAATGCAAAACAATAAAATACATATATATGCAACACATTGCAATGAAATACAAATATTAAAAAAAAGAAAGTTAAGCACTAAAATGAAACCATTCCAGAGCTTGCATTAATTGAGCGCTAAACAATAAAATTAAAATAAAATATGCAACACATTGCAATGCAATTCAATTAAATAAAAATATTTTTAAATAGAAAGTCAAGCAAAATAAATTAATAAAAATCTAATATGCAATGCAATGCAACACAACAACAAAATAAATAATATATAAAATAAAATAAAACTATTTTTAAAAATAGAAAGTCAAGTGCTAAGATGCCATTTAGGTGCTTGCATTAATTCAGTGCAAAACAATAAAATAAAGTAAATTAAATATGCAATGCAATAAAAACATCGTCAAAAATAGGTCAAGCAATAAGATGAAGTCATTCAAATGCAGTGTGAAAACAGCATCAAAGCAACCTAAACGAGACAGACAAGTGCTCCGTCTGTTTAAAGACCACAGAAATACACATAAACCCTTCAGAGTTCATACAGAACACAGAGATTCCTCTTCGGATGATTGTGTGAATGCAGATTGTTCACTAGGATCCTGCTGAACTGCTCAGATGAGCGTGTTTTAGGTGTGCTTTGTTCTCTTTGGACTCGTGCGGTTTGTGACCCTCAAACAGCTGTAAAACAACTCATTTAATGATTCAAGTTTCAAGTTTGTTTTATTTATATAGCACATTTAAAAACAGCAAGCACGGCTGACCAAAGTGCTGAACAAACAAAGACATAGAACACAGAGCAACCCTCAGATTCATACCATAAACTCACAATGAATCGAAAGCCAAAGAGAAGAAATATGTATTAAGAGATGATTTAAAAACAGTTAAAGACTGTGCCGATCTGATATAGTCTGGAAGGCTGTTTCACGGCTCTATGCCCTCTATGCTTTAACCGTGATCTGGGGACAGAGCGAAGTCTTTGATCACCAGACCTCAGATTACGTGTAGGATTGTATGGACAAAGATGATCAGACAGATTATTTATAGATTTAAAAACATAAAGAAGAATTTTAAACTCAGTTCTAAAATGCACAGGTAACCAATGCAGCGATTTTAAAACTGGAGTAACGTGATCAAATTTACTTTGTCCTTTGAGGAATTTAGCAGCGGTGTTTTGTACTAGTTGGAGACGAGCGATGGAAGATTTAGAAATGCAGAGATAAAGAGAGTTGCAGTAGTCCAAGCAAGATGTAATGAGCGCGTGGATAGCAATCTCTAAAGATTTCTCTAAAGAGAGAAAAGATTTAATTTTGGAGAGAAGATGTAGCTGAAAAAAACAAGAATTAATAACCGCATTTATTTGTTTATCAAATTTGAGACTCGGCTCCCTGAACACACCTAAGTTCTTGATACAGGAAGAAGTAAAGGGAGCAAGGTAGTCCAGATTGATACTTCTGCTCCCTGAGTTTTCACTGGGGCCAAAGACTATAACCTCGGTTTTTGATTCATTCGAAAATGAAAAATTTTGAGAGAACCACGTTTTCACTTCATCAAGGCATGCAAAAAGACATTCCAGAGCGGCCTGTTTATTTCGTTTCAGAGGTAAATAAATTTAATCTAGGTATCATCTGCAGAGCATTGAAATGATACACTATGTTTTCTGAAAATAGAGCCCAAAGGAAGTAAATACAAAGAAAAAAGAATGGGTGCGAGAATAGAACCCTGTGGCACTCCACAGGAAAGTTTAGCAGGCGACGAAGAAAAATGACCCAATCTGACAGAGAAACTTCTATTTGTTAAATATGATTTGAACCAGCTAAGAACAGTTCCCTGGATGCCCACAAAATATTCTAGTCAAGATAAAAGAATTTTATGATCAACTGTATCAAAAGCCGAGGTTAAGTCTAACAGGATAAGGATAACAGAGTCACCAGAGTCAGTCGCTAACAAAGTATCATTAAAGCCGTAATAAAGCAGACTCTGTACTATGCAGATGTTTAAAACCAGACTGGAAAGTTTCAAAAATATGATTTGCACTAAGGAAAGACTGTAGCTGAATAAACACAGTTTTCTCCAGTGCTTTGGTTATAAAAGGAAGATTTGAGATGGGTCGAAAATTATTAAAATGACTAGCATCAAGTGAAGGTTTCTTAAGAAGAGGTGTCACAGTAGCTTCTTTGAGGCTATCAGGTATAGTCCCTGAAACTAAGCATTTATTCAGGAAAGACACCAAACTAGATCCAACCGAGTCAAAAATTTGTTTTAAAATACGTGGTTGTATTTATGAATACTTATGTATTTATTTATTAAGAAATGATTCTTCTGTTACTGCCTGTAATAATAATTACCCAGAAACTCTGGCACAATAATATTTTCAATAAATTCTGGGTTTTATGTACAAAAGAGGCATTGACAAAGTATTAGAAAACTTTTGCGTACCATCATAGCAACATAAATGTATTTTTGCGATCAAACATGCCGCTACACGGTACTGAAGGCAGTAAAGGTCCATAACTGTAATAATTTTACAACACAATTGCTTTCCAAGTTATAAGATCTGCCAGAGAGAACGCAATCCCAGTGAATCACCTGACAGTTCTGCTGTAAACCTGATCTAAACTAGACGCAATACTGTACAAATAAATAAATAAATATACAAAATAAATAAAATCATGCTAGACACAAAACTGTAAAAAATCATAATATAAGAAAACACACTTAACAAAAACAAATTTAAATTAAATACAATAAAATAAAGTAAAATAATAAATAAAATAAAATTGAAGTAATTGAAAACACCAGCAAGACAATAATGCTACAACAACGGCATCATGTGTTCATGCTGCAATGCATGTTGGGAACTCACAGGTCACTATATAAACCTGTCCAGATGGCATCAGGCTAGCAGAGAAAACTGGGAATATTAATAGTCCGAAAGTTACTTTTTTTTTTTATTATTTTGCCACCCTAAATTTAATGCATTAAAAGAAAAACACAGCAATGACATTTAAATAAGATGCTCCTGCACAGACAGTGTTTGCAAAGCTCCTGCAGAGTCTCAAACAGGCCCGTCCTCGTCTGTAATTTGTGCTCATTAAAGTTTCTCAAAGAGGCGCTCTGAGCGACTACAAAGAACAAAACTATTCATGGAATGAACATGTTTCCCCTCCGACCCGGTTAGTGTTCACCAGGTAAGAGTGAAGCTCGTCTAATGAAGCACATGATGAAGCCACATTTCTGTCTTAAAGCAACAGTACACCAAACAAATAAAATGTGCTGTAAATGTGCTCGCCCTCAGTTCATCCGAGATCAGGATGAGTTTGTTCCTTCATCAGGTTTGGAGAAATGTAGCATTGCATCAGTGTCTCAGCAATGGATGCTCTGCAGTGAATGGGTGCCGTCAGAACGAGAGTCCAACAGGGATGGGGTCAACGTGTAATTATAAATGTAATTACAGAAATTATTACAGATGTAATTACATGCAGGTATTTTAAAAATATAAGTATAATGTAAAAACATGTAAGCAATAAGTGCATTGTACCAAATTATTAATTTAAATGTAAGTACATAGTAGTTAAGTCCACTTAATATAAAGTGGGACGGATAGTAAAATATATTAAAATTAATTTTATTATTATTATTATAAAATACAAACCCTCCTTTTATTTTATTACTTTTCACGCTAAAATAATAAATCTGAAAAAAAACAAATACACACATTAAGTAATTGATATTGAAATTAAAATACTTAAAAATATATTAAAATATATCGCATAAATATTGAATATTACAACGCTACATGTATGCAAAAACTGTTATTGTTAAAGAAATGTATTTGTTTTATGTACTGTTCCAGTATATATTTTTTCTTTCCTGACATATTCATGTGATATTGTAGACAAAACTGAGCTATTTTTCACTGTTATCCTGTAGAATTAATGTTTGCGGCGTCAGAGCAGCCTAAAGAAACATGGCTTACTGCATCAGAAGACAGATAAATGAACACACTGTCAGTTAAACACTCATGTGATATATATCACTGCTGACTGCTGGACATGTTTAATGCAAAAGCGAGGACTCGTATTGTGTCTGTCGCGGGTCTGCATTCCATTGGGTTTAAACTGATCCCATCAGTGACTCGAGGCTGTGTGTATCAGTACAGTGTGAGAAGCGTTACTGCGCTGGAAAACCACGTCACTGAAGAGGCCAATCACGATAGACAGTGAAAGTACTTTACCATGGTAACGGTGATGATGGGCGTTTCTGAGCAGGATGTCGAGGATGAAGGTCCACAGCATCTCCACATATCCTGACACAAACACCAACATCTCTTATTGTTATTCATATTATTGTTTTATGTACTTTTTCAGTGTTTGAGAAAAATATTGTAATAATAACGTCTGTATCTCATGCTGTTAAAATAAACTGTTCGCTCAGAACTGCTTCAGGGCGAAAACGGCCAATCAGCTGCTCTTCAATCACAAACATCAGAACGAAGCACACAACACACCATTGTTCACAGGCCTCTCCGACTGTTTATACTGGTTTTAAGACCCAAAGGTGCTCATAAACATGTGCTGTCAGCTCATGAGCGCTGTTATCTAGCTGCTGAATGATCTGATTCAAGGTGTTCTTTGACTTTAAATGTTGGAAAAAGCACTGTTTCTGCAAAACATGAAGCTAGTGTTCATTTTGGGTTAGTGATGTGATCAATGCTATATAACACTAGGCTAGATAGAGGGATTCATTTCATGCCAGACTGGAACAAAACACCTAACAACACCCATGCAACTGCATAGCAACTCCCTAGCAACCTCCAAAAATACTCTAGCAACCACCTAGAACACCATAGCAAGTCCCTAACAACCATTAAAAAACCTTAGCAACCATTTAGAACACCACAGCAACTATTTGACCACAACACCCTAGCAACCACCAGCCAATTAGAACACTTTAGCAATTGCATAGCAACTCCCTAACAACCACCCAGAACACATTAGCAATGCAACTGCATAGCAACTCCCTAGCAACCACCCAGAACACTACAGCAACTCCCTAAATTATCCTATAAAGCACCTAGAACACTATAGCTACTACATAGCAACTGCCTAGCAACAACCCCAAATACCGTAGCAAACACCTAGGACACCAAAGCAACTGCATAGCAACTCCCTAGCAACCACCCAGAACACCTTAGCAATGCAACTGCATAACAACTCCCCAACTACCACCCAAAATACTCCAACCACCACCTAGAACACCATAGCAACTGCATAGCAACTCCCTAGCAACTATCTAAATGATCCTATAAAGCACCTAGAACACCATAGCAACTGCAAAGAAACTCCCTAGCAACCACCCAAAATATCCTAGCATCCCCCAAGAACACCATAGCAGTTCAACCGCGTAGCAACTCCCTAGCAACCACCCAGAAAACCCTAACCCACTTAGCAACACCATACCACCATAACTCCCTAGCAACCACTCCAAGACACACCAGTGACCACTTACTTCTCCTTGACAGCGTACATGATGATCTGGTTTCTGAAGGCAAACGATCTTCATCACTTGAGGTCTTCGTCTCGATTCGCTGAGCGTCAGCATTTGTCCTCCTGCTCAGATTTGCTCACTTGCTAGTGGCCGTTAAAGAGAGAAATGTATTAGCTGAGGCAACAGAATGAGCTCGGGGCAGCAGTTAATCCGCACATGAGAGCGGCCGATGTTCTCATCTAATGCTGTGTGACGGCCGTATAACGGCTAAAACTAAACAAAACCGTGTCGTCTTTTGTAGGGCTTCAGCTCAGCTTCTCCACAGCGCTCTGGAGGATACATGATGCTTTATGAACATCACTTCAGAGTGTTTAAAGCTGCCACAGATCTGGATGTGTGCTGCATACCGTATGTTTAGGAAAGCTGAAATGAATGATCCAGGCTGAGTAAATATTCGCGCTCAGGTTTATGTCTTCTGCACATTAATGCACATCAGCTCATTCGTCTGTCAGATCTGAGAACACATCAGGATATAGCAGACCTGCAGACTCTGGTTTGTGCATTATACCAGCGTGTTTTACCCATAATCCCCTTCTGAGCAGAGACACATCAACCATAATTACACATAACATAATTACACTTTTAGAGACCGAATCGTTGTTTTATAGTTTAAGAGTTCGGCCCAGTGTTATTTTAGTATCACCAGTATTACATTTTTGGTAATATTTAAAAAATGTTTAGTTACAGTTTTAGTAATTTTTATGTTTTTGTCATTTTTATTATAATTTTTTTAATGTCTATATAGTTTCTTTAATTTATTTGTTTTAGTTTAGTTAGAGTTTTAATAATTTTGTCATGTTTTTGTCATTTTTATTACATTTTCTTTCTTTTTTTTGGGAAGGTATGCAAGCATAGTTTTAATTAATTTTTATTTATACATTTTAGTTTAGTTTTAGTCGTTTTGTTCTAATTTATTTTCCCCCCAATATATCTACATAGATTTTTATTATTATGTTTTCATTTTAGTTTTAGTTTAAAGTTTTAGTAGTTTTCTTGTGCTTTTGTCATTTTTAAAAAATAATCATTATTGTTATTTTAGTTTCAGTTATTTTAGTACTTCAAACTGAACTAACCGAAAATGAGAAAATGGCAACTAGCAGAAATAAAATAAGTTTAATGTTTTATGTTTTATTATTTCTGTTAATGAAGTAATGATGTTCTGTTTGTATTTTTAGTAACAATGGTGGTTTTAGTTTTAGTTCACTTAATAACCTTGGTTTGGCTGCAATGGAAACATCTCTGCTCTTCAATAATAATTACTTTACTTTAATGCATTAATATCAAGAGATGATGAGGATTTATACTGATATCGTCCCACTTTGTAACCTAAAACATTTCAACAATTTCAGAGGGCTCTGTGTATATAAAGTTAACACTTTACAATAAGATAAAAATAGTTCATGTATTAGCTAATATGAACTAACATAAGCAATATTATATACAACATTAACTAATCTGTCAAAATGTTAAAATACATCATAAAAATGTTCATTTATATTTGTTCAAAGCATGGTTCTCTGATGTAACAATAAAAGAAAGAATCTGAGTTAGACCGAACAGGTTTAAAGTGGCGTTTACTGTTGCTATGGTTACAGCTGTTATCGTTACTATAGTGTGAGGTTTTAGTAATCGCTTCTTCTCTAACAGAGCAGCGGAGTCCAGTCAAAGCATCGTCTGCTGGCACTAAAGGCATCTTTGATTCTGTCCTGATGAAGAGCTCAGAGTCAGTCCAGATCCGGTCAGCAGACTCACTCAGATCTCCTGCAGAGCAGAAGAGGACAGAACGAACCAAACACACGACTCAACTGAATCAGCTCAACACACTTCACCTGTTTTACATTACTATCACTCTATATAGCCTCAAACAGTCAGATGCAACGATCATTTCTCATGTAATATCTACTGATAAACTGATGCACTTCAATGGTGTGAGAGACTGGATGCTTTCAGCTGATTTCTGATGAACTGCCAGCGACTGACTGATTCAAACTAAACTGGTGACTCCGATCGTTCAGTTCAAGTTCACTAGCAAAAACCAGTTCAAAAGAGCCATTCATTTCCAATTTGACATCGCTTGTGATGCTTTTACAAAGCACGCAGTGATGGGTCCTGCTCCGGAGCGGTATTCAGGCAAAGTATTGAAAATAAAAATAAAGCTCTTGCATGTTTACAACACTAAGTGTGTCCCATCAGGTAAAGACAAGCTCTACACACACTGTGGTCTTCATGCTCACTTGAACACCAAATACTGGAAATATTACTTATTGCATATTGGGTATTAACACACTGCGTAAAAATAATAATAAACCACCATGAAGACTTGCATGAAAAGCTGTGAAAAAATAGTTATTGATATTTAAGAGAAGAATATATGGTTCGCCTGGTTTATATAACAATGCATTCCTAAAAACGGAGAGTTGAGACACTCGAGAAGTGTTTGATCAAGTTCAGATTCACTGAATGCATATAAACATCTGCGTAATAGAGGAACTGCACAGATTGAGCTCGACTCGAGCTGTTCATCTTCAGTTTATCATTAGTCTAATTCTTACCATTTGTAAAAAACTAAAATCATGTCCTGTCAGCTATATTTCTGGTAGGGTTCAATGCAATGTAATGCTCCATGCTAGCAGTTTTCATCAGATCTAAAGGCTGAGAAAGAAACTGATGCAAGGCAGTAAAACCCCAGCAGCTGGTTGTTCTCTGATTGTAACGTCTCTGTCTCCAGCTGCTGGTCACGCTTCAGAAATGCATCCGCTTATTGCTATATTCTCATTTCATGTTGCAGCCCTATATTTGTTTTGCTATATTATAATGTCATACAACGTAAAAAAAACAAAGATTATTGGAGTACATTTTTACAAATAAATACAATTTCAGTTTTCTACTTTATGTGTTGATTGCCCTTTCTTTGTAATTGTTTGTGAAATTTTGCTAGCAATTTCTGGGTAAAAATCAAATTTCTGTCAGTGTGTATTTATAAATATAGTAGGTTGTGAACAATAACTCTTCAAAATGTAGACATTTCAAGACTTGAGGAGCAGATGTGAGCACACAACAGAAAAATAAAAATAATAATAAAAAAAAAACCCAAAAAGAGCTGAAATGCATTCTGAGACACTGGCTGCACTGCTGAGCCTGGATCGTGTAGAAGACCTGGAGAGCATTTCTATTCATCTCAGGGAAGCTCCTCTGCTTCTGCAGGACCTTCTGAAACTCGGGGAAATATACTGTAATATGGGTTTTACATGTTCAAAAACTCAGAATGCATAACCATTTTGAATGTTCATCAATAAAGAAAGATGCTTCTGCCCCCATAATGATGCAGTTATGGTTTCTGCTTATTGTCAACTAAAACTAGGCTATATAAAACCTGTCGTTACTTGAAATAAAATAAACATGAACTGAAAAAACCAAGGCATTTCTAATTTCTAATTTCTGTTTAGTTTAACTTGAAGTACTGTTATAACTATCAGTAACACTGGGACCGATCGACGTCTGTTAAAAATATAAAAATTAAATCTGAAAGCAACTTTATTCAATGCTTTATGTATTTAATGCTCTCTATGAATGATCTTTGGTTGGAATCTTTTCTCAGCAAATACTGATAGATTATTTGATATTTACAGTATTAAATCAGCTTGATGCAGTTAATTGAACTGAAATTTTAGTTGAACGATAAAATCATGAAACACAAATCTTGAGTTGTTTCTCATCTGCAGATTATATATTGTCAGATTACACCAATCTACTTTTAAAACATGCAACACTTCTCCAATACAGAAACAGACAAAGCATCCGAAATAAACATGTTTTCCGTTTATTATGATGATCAGCAGTAGTACAGCGCTGTAGATCGTCCTTGTTTTTAGCGTAGCACCGAAGATGTGATGATGAAACACCGGACACTGTACTGAAGTTATACAGAGACTACAGATCATCTTTGGGTAGCAGGAGTAAAACACTCCAGCAACACGCAGGCCGTCTGATGCTCACACTTCAAGTATGAATACTAAACACACATTTGACAAAGCTGAATCTGTATTTTAACCTAAAACAGCCTCGATAAGCTTCAAACGCCACGTCCTTCAAGTTACATGATCTATATTAGCACACAATACAGCGCAATTAAAGCAGACTTTGGTCGAACGCGGAAAGTGAGTATTTAAAATGATTTAAACTATTATATTTACATCTCATCTCTGTAGTAAAGACAGCACCATAACTCTGTAAACCTCTTGTTAATGACTAATAAATGGTTTAATAATAATACGATTCTCCCGTCACAAGGATGAGACGTGAAGCACATTTAATTACAGAATAAATACCGTCAAACATGAATAATGTACAACACAATCATACGCATGAATGGTTATGATTACGAGAGGTGCTTTAATCTTCCCTTCTAACAAAACCGACATGATGTGTCTCTATTAATTCATCTGACAGTAAATTAATAATTATTTATTCCATTTAATTCCATTTTAAGTCAAATAATTTAATTTAGTGACCTGATTCGGCTGAATTAGGACAGATTTATTTTTTCTAGTCTTCTGAAAATCAGCATTTCATCAAAGAAATAAATTACATTACACCATATATTCACACAGTAAACAGTTATGTTCAATTGTAATAATATTTCAGAATTTTTATAATGTATTTTTGATCAAATAAATGCAGCCCTGGTGAGCAGAAGATAGAGATAAAAACATTAACAAATCTTACCGACCCCAAAAACTGACAGTCAGTGTTATCTAGTACTTATTTAATTCTATTTTATCTGTGAAATAATGACCCGATTCAGCTGAATTAGGATGGGTTTTAGAGTTTAGCCGTCAACTAGTTAATCAACGAAACCAGCTTAACCCAGCAAACACGTTAGGCTAGTTTATGCAAGCAGAAATGTTAATTATTGCTTCAGTTTTGAATCAGATTAGTAACCGTGTAGAATACAAAAGCACATGCTACAAACCGTTTTAGCACCTTGATGTCAGCATATTATTAAATATTACAAAAATATCATATCATATATTAACCAGACTAGTTGGTAAGAACGTTTACATTTATTTCAGTGGCACTAGTTTGCAGCGTTTTCTACCTTTTTCTAGACTTTTAAACCCCTTTTAAGCCAGACTTCGATGCAAGACACAAGTTAAGCATTCAAATATACAAAACATTCAATTACTTACATTTTAACATCTTAAAATAAAAAGAACTAAGATCTGAAATGCATCAGCAGTGTTTTACGTGCAGCGGTTGACGTCCTACGGGAGAAAGAGTAGGTATTGTGGATTATGAAATACTTTTGGAGTTGTTAAATAAATCTTTTTTTGTCCAAAATGAAGGATCTGACCATTTGCTAGAACTCAAAATAGAAACATGCTGTCGTCGCGAGTGTTGTAATTAATCGTTTGGTTGATGTGACGATCCACATCCAGCGCAGTACGAGCATTTCACCCACATTTCCAGAGAAAAGCTTCCCGATTCGTGACGAGACTCAGTTATTTGCTTCTCGTGACTTTGGGAAAGTCCAGAAGTGGGACGTTTCGTAGACTTGTAGCTGCCAGATGTTAACAAGACACGCGAATCCGTTCTGTTGCGTTTTTCTTACTGTATTTGGACAAAAAGGCCTGTGTGAGGCAGACACGTCCCACAGAAACCTCCACAGCGGCCGTAGACCCTGCTCCCGTCCTACAGCAAAACAATTACAGCAATCAGAGCCCGGAAACGTTACTTTTAAAAGTAATGCATTACAATAAGTAACTAATTACGCTACTTTTGCGTTACTTGTGAAATCTGGGCGGGGCTTGCCTGTGTGTTTTTAAGATAAAGAGCTATATTTGTGGCAAATGTAAAAGCTCTTTCACACTGGAAGAGAAATGAATAAGCGTCAGGCTGAAGTAATGCACAGCAGAATGCAGGAGAAGAAAGATCAACACAAATGTTGTTTATCTGAAGTCATTTTTGCTAGTATGACTGAACTGGATCAGTGAAGTTCAGCAGCAAAGACACTGGTTCATGAAGCGGGATTAAATGCATGAAGGATATTTGTGTTATTATTAATCATATCACACTTCTGATTGCTCTTAGCATGAGGACAGGAGATACGAGGAAACAGTGACTGCCATTACTTATTTGGAAAAGTAGCTCAGATATTTTCTTGTACATTAATAAGTAATGCATTACTTTACTAGTAACTTGAAAAAGTAATCTGATTACATAACTAGAGTTACTTGTAATGCATTTACCCCTAACACTGATGATCATAAGAATAAAACTACTAATCCTCCACGTCCTCACCTCGGACCGGTGAACTTTGAGCGTGACGTAGTTGCCTTGAGAAACCCATTTAGTGGATTCTGCGACCTTCAGTCCCGTTCCACTGAGATTTATATTAAACTGACCCTAAACAATCAGAAAAGAG
The DNA here is from genome assembly GCA_018155175.1 of Sinocyclocheilus anophthalmus. Taxonomy (NCBI): domain Eukaryota; kingdom Metazoa; phylum Chordata; class Actinopteri; order Cypriniformes; family Cyprinidae; genus Sinocyclocheilus; species Sinocyclocheilus anophthalmus. The sequence continues at coordinate 56,201 of JADLZN010006235.1, read as the reverse complement.
AGACATTATTGGTGCATTACAAAAAAAATCTGTAAAAAGAAATGATTAGTTTATTCATCGAAGACGCATTAAACTGATGAAAAGTGACAGTAAAGACATTTATAATGTGACAAAATATTTATATTTCAATAAATGCTGGTATTTTGAACTTTCTATTCATCTGTGAATCTCTGTTAAACTGTAATGTATTTCTGTGATGCGCAGCTGTATTTCAGCATCATTCCTCCAGTCTTCAGTGGTCACATGATCTTCAGAAATCATTCTAAAATGCTGATCTGCTGCTCGAGAAACATGCACTTTGAAGAAGGGGACTGTGAATTTAACGGTAAAAGACCGTAAAAAGAAGCTACAATAAAAACCTGTTAAATGGTAAATTCCCCTACTATATACAGTGAAAAACTGTATTGGACATTACATTTATTTTACGGTAGTATACCGTTTGTGGAAGTGAAAAAGGCCGTATAATTACAGTGAATAACCGTAAATTGACTCACACTGTGACTGTAACACTGTGATATACTTGAACTGTTTTATATAGAGATTTTATTCTAGGGCAAGTGCTGATGATCTGAGAAGGCTAAATTGATCAAACATACAGTAGGCTCACTGTCTGCCGCTGGCCGCTTGTTCGTTACTTTAAAAAACAAAAATAACTTACATTTAACGAACAAAAAATACTCCAAATGTTTTTCTAAATTTACTTTATAAAAAAACGAAACGAAATATAATCACTTTTCCGTTGCATACAAAACTGAACTATTTTAATAGCTGAAACAGTAGTATAAGCTTTTTTTGGGAAAAGGGGAAAAAGACGGGCTCGGGCCTATATTTGAGACCCGTGCAGGGTCCAACGCTGTTTTGTTCTCATCTGTGAGCATGCTTGTGATATATGTATTTTAGGTGTGTAAACGTATAATTGCCTTTTCATTATTTTTTCATTTTATTTAAATTTGTAGTTAAAACAACTAAAAATAAATGTATTTTAAAGGTTAGAATTAGACAGCCTAATTCTTACGCTTACACAGGCTTACGCTGAAAACAACAAAATGGAACCTCAAGGTTGATCTAGGAAAATGTGTGCAAATGTATAGGGCCCCATTCCTATATTTTGCCTGGGGCCCCCAATTCACTAAATCACCCCTGCAAACACACAATGCGCGACACACACACCACCACACACACACCCACACACACACACACACACACACACAACACCACCAAACACACACACACACGCACACACACACACACACACACACACACACACACACACACACCTCTCTCTCACACACACACACACACACACACGCGAAACACCCACTCACACACACACACACGCACACACACACACACACACACACAAAAAAACACACACACACACACAAAACACACACAACACACTCACACACACACCACACACACACACTCTCACACACACAATCACACACACACACAATCTCACACACACTCTCTCACACACACCACACACACACACACACACAAACCTCCACACACTCACACACTCTCTCTCTCACACACACACACACACACACACACACACACACACACACACACACACACACACACGCACACACACACACACACACACAATCCACAACATACACGGCCACACACACACACCACAAACACACACACACTCACCACACACACACACGCGCGCACACACTCTCACACACACACACACACACACCCTCTCTCGCACACACACACTCTCTCTCACACACACAGACACACGCGCGCGCACACACGCACACACACACAGACGGGCTGTGATGGGGTCGGAGAAGCCACTCCTCAAACTCCTGAAGGTAAGGCGACGCGTGAGAGACGAGGACACACGGCTGTGGTCAGTCTGATGGGAATGAAGACGATGTTTTGTGTTGAAATGATGAAGTGATCTGTACATCTGAATTTACTGCTAGAAGCACTTCTGATGCATGAACGTGTGTGTGATTCTCAGAATGTGACTTGACTGAGCTTGAGTGGAGTTTCTGAATCAGCTTTAGTCTCGAGACTGAGTAACACAATCAAACACGAGTGAACTTCACAAAACCTGTCAAGAACATAATTCAGCACAGAGTCAGAGATGTTTTTCTTTTTAGAATTACTAAGATATTAAGATATACACACTATAAGTTTGCATATATAAAAATGTACAAATATTTTGAGCTTATATAGTATAGATAATTATGATATAATATATATCTATATATATATATATAGATATAAAATAAATCTGACAAGGTTATATATGCATATTTCAACTAAAATAAAATTTTTTTATTTATGTGTTCTTTTTTATTTTTTTATTTTTACATGTGAGGTTCAGTTATACAGTTGAGATGCAGTGTATTTTTTACTATGCATTTTTAGTTGAATCAGTTGTTTTTTAAAGTGTTTTTTGTAATGTAATTTTAGGTATGTAGGTTTGTCTTTTTTTTATACGTACAGTGTATATTTAGGTTTATTCATTAATTTTTATATAAATTTTTTACTTTTAGTTATTTTACTTACATCAAATTAATCTAAATGAATATGAAATAGGTTTTATTATTAATATAGTTTTATATGTATACATTTGAGTTAATTTCAAGTTTTATTAGGTTTTAGATTTAGTTTGATTATTAATTAACATTGAATTCATCAGAACTGACAGTGAAGACATTTGTTACAAAATGTTTCTATTTCAAATAAACGCTGGAGCAATGGCTGGTGAAACTTCAGCTTTGCATCACACGAGTAAATTACATTCTAAAATACATTCGATTAGAAAACGGTTATTTTAAATGATAATACTATTTCACAACATTACAGCTTTACTGTATTTTTGTTCAAATAAATGCAGCCTCGGTGAGCAGAAGAGACTTCTTTCAGAAACATTAAAAGTCTTACCGACCCGAAACTTTTGTGCATTTTCATTTGGGAGTGCATCACATTACAGAGAAATGAGCGGTCAACAGCGCCTCGTGTTCGTTTTTAAAAACACTCTTGTGTGATTTTCATCATCAGCATCCATGTCTGCTTCCCCTGGCACCAATGAAGAGATTTTCTGTTTCTCAGGCTGGTTTTAATGTTTAATTTGTTGAATGAAACATGGTAAAGTGTGTTAAATGGAGCTGAGAGTACCACAGTCTGAAGGCACAATTAAATTAAACAAGCTCAAAACGTCAAAGTAAAACAGGAGTGAACAATGATTCAGAATCAAGACTGAATCAAATAAACTCCTTGCTCGTTGACAGTGTGTGATAAATGTTGTTCCACGAGGCTTTAACCAGGATTAGAGCTGTTTATATCAGACTAGATAACAAACACAGACTGATTCTCATTTGAGAATGTTCCGGTGTTTCAGTAGATGGCAGCATTGAGTCAGTGAGGGACTGGTTTAGATTCGCATGTTGATCTTTCGTGTGATCTTAGTGACTAAAAATGGAAGATTTAAAGAACGGTCATGTTTGGTTAATGCAGCAGCCCCAAAGCGCTTCGGAAAGTCTGAATGTCAAAATATCACAGCAAGTGTCTTTTAAAGATGCATAAATCAAAACACTGACCGTTTGTTTGGTTTGAAATGCTGAATCAGTAGTTTATTCATCTACTAAAACCACCAGAAGAGAGAAGAGCCTGCAGCATTTGAGACTCTCGATCACACTCACACTGTTAGAAGAGTGACTCGCAAACACTTTTTGTGAGTGAGAAATGGGAAAATCACTCTTGAGCTTTTGATATTAATGTCCTTCATTCATCGTGAGAAGCAAATATGTGAAGCATTGTGCAGGAAAGTGATCTGCTGAATAAAGGCATTCGCACGTGTCTTCAAGGACTTTATAAGTCACATTTCAACGGGATATTCTCTCTTTTTTTAAAGCAGGTGCACTGATTGTGTTTTTAAACTACCGATCAAAGGGTTTAGGATAATTAAGATTTTTGCTGTAAAAACAGTACAATTTATGAAATATTATCACAATTTAAAACCGCTGTTTTCTATGTGAATATCTGTTAAAATGTCATTTAATTCTGGGAATCAAAGCTGAATTTTCAGCATCATTACTCCAGTTTATTTCCGTTCATCAAAGAATCCTGAAAAATAAAATGCGTCACGGTTTCCACAAAAATAATAATCAGAAATGTTTCTTGATCAGCATATTATACTGATTTCTGAAGATCATGTGACACTGAAGACTGCAGTAATGATGCTGAAAATACAGCTGCGCATCACAGAAATACATTACAGTTTAACAGAGATTCACATAGAACACAGCTGTTTTACATTAGAATAATATTTCACAAATTACTGTATTTTTGATCAAATAAAAGCAGCCCTGCTGAGCAGATAAAAGACTTCCTTCAAAAACACTCAAACCCCTGATTATTCCACACTTTTCCATGCATGACAGTACTGAGAGAATCAGAAACACCTGTACGCGTTTGCAGTCGAGTCTCGCTCCATCAGACAATGAAACGCACATCAGGCCTGATTAATCGATGTGACCGCCGTTTCCATGGAAACCGCCTCCAGAGACCCGGCTGGGCTTTGTGTGGCCGCTGAACCCGCGCCCAAATCGCCTGTGATGAATGAGTTTTGTCCCGGTTTGATTCTACCGAGACCCGGCGGAGGTAGTTAGTTAAGAGCAGCACTGAGGCGGCCTACATTCACCCAGCGGGGCCACGGGCCCCCGAGGGCCTCCCGACACTGTTTCTAGCACACATTATAATGAGTGTTGCACAGATGCGAAGAATCATCTTCACCAGCCCTAAATTACAGCACAACCGGCCGAATCTGCCTTTGTGTCGGTTGTATTTGTATCTGGATAGTTTTGAGGCTCTATAAGAGTGTGCTTTAACCTTAAACCGTATTCTGTAGCGTGAACCGGCCACCTTTGGCCTGCTAATCTGCTGGTGTAAACGAGGAAGCGCCGCAGTCGTTATTTTACCTGTTAACTGGCTCGGAGCTGCAGGTCTCTGGTGTCCATGCCTCGTTTCTCCAGCTGGACTATCCTCACAATGCACCGCCACGCTGCGATAGTGAACGTCAGTCTGGACATAGACATTAGAAAGATATACATAATGAAGGTTGAGTTAAAGACTCAAGACGGCTGTCACTTCAGTAGAAATAAAAAGAGCCAAATGCGTCACTAGGCGTCATCCAGTGAGAGTCTAGAGCTATAAAGAAATGTGGAGCTGCTCAGATCTTTTGATGAGAAATGTTTTGAGAAGTGAGCAGATTTTGAGACATTGTTGAGATCTCTTCTGAAACTCTAGAGGAGATACATGTGCGATTATTGAAACATTATCTGAGCAGCAGATCTTTGAATGTTTTCCCAACACCAGTAAAAGATGTTGATGCTAGAGCCGTGGTTTTTATTATTATATATTATTATTTATTAAATACATATATTAATAATGTTGGGAAGTAGCCTTTAATTTTAATTTGCCGATTTTTTTTTATTTTTAATTTTAGTTAAAGTTTTAGTATTTTTTTTTGTCATTTTTATTAGTTTTTGTTTGTTTGTTTTATATTTCTAATTAGCGTAATATTTTTGTTCTAATTTTTGTTATTTAGCAATACGACTGAAACAAAAAATTAGTAATGTAGTTAGCAATTAACTAAAATGTTAAAGTTTTTTTTGAAGGTTTAAGTGTGTCTTCTAATATTTGTTTTATTTGATTTCACTTGTATCACTCTGTCCATTGTTATATTAGCATTATCTACATACTATTACATTATTTATTATTGTTGTTTTGAATTGGCTTTTATTTTCATTTTAATTTTAGTTATATTTTTAGCCATTTTATTCTGTGCTTTAGTCAAGTCAAGTCAAGTCACCTTTATTTCTATACCTCTTTATATAATACTGATTGTGTCAAAGCAGCTGTACAGCATTAATTGGGAAAATAGTGTCAATAATGCAAAATGACTATAGTAAACACAAATTTTTCAGTTAAAAACAGTTCATCATTCAATTCAGTGACGTCATCATCCAGCTCAGCTCAGTTTAAATAATATCTTTGCAATCATGTCAAAGATAACGCTGGAAATGAAGTGTCCCCTTTAGCCGTAAGTAAACCTTTAGTCAGGTTTGTTATTTTTTATTCATATTTCTATTTAGCTTTAATTTATTTCAATTTATTTTAAGTAATTTTAGTACTTTAACTTATTTCAGTTAGTTGCCAAGACAATATTTTTTCCAATGATTTCCAACAAATCAGGTAAATGTTACTTGATTCATGAAGTACCTGCTGTATTTTATGTCATCTTAGTAGTAAAATAGTTAAATGCTGTTGTTCATTGCTATGTTTTTGACTGGGTTGTATAAATTAGGATGCTTCTAGTTTAATTAAGGCTAGACACTACATGCAAAAACATTGTGTTTTCATGCACTGGTCAATTTTGAGATTTTAGCCTGTTGTCATGTCTTATTTCAGACTAGTGGAAAGAAACCATCCAAAATACACATTTAAGTGTTTTACATTTTATCTATTTACGTCTGTAGATTTTAATTGCAGTATATATCTTTATAAAGTTTTTCCTCCACTTCAGCAGCACTTACACACTCCAAACTTAGCAGTTTTATTCCTCTCTATATTCTGAAGGTTTTTATAGAAGGGTTTGTTTATATCATTCACTCTGATTTTATTTTTGCACTTTATCTATTTGCATCTGTAGATTTAATTTACAATATATATTTTTAAAGGCTGTTTTCTCAAAATGAGTTTTATCTCCACTTCAGCAGCACTTACATACACCAAAACTTACAGTTTTATTCCTATTTATATTCTGAAGGTTTTTGCTGAGGGGTTTGTTCATATTTCATTCACACGGATTTATACAGCATTTTATTGCTAAAAAACATGGTGAAAATGAATGTTTACAGTATTTTCTGATTTATGGAGTGATGAAAATGGATGTCAAAAAAACCCTTAAACTAATACGTCAACAAAATTAGAGAAAATTTTGAACCTGACTTTATCCAATGTTCAGATTAGGGATGAAACGATTACTGGTTTGACGATAAATCATGATATCTTCAGTATCATTGTTAGTAGCTTGTAGTGTCACAGAATACCTTTTCAGAGGAGCTTGTATGTAGTTGAACTAGTTACATGTTTCGAGAGGCTTGAGAACTACAGTTTCTGAGTCGCTTCACTAACACTGCTGTGGTGTTAGTTGTGTGGTGTGGATCTAGTTGTGCTGGCGTTTACCGTCGAGGTGATTGACGAACAGAGGAATTGTATTGACAGACCGAAACGTCTGCTCAGAAAATGCACCGTATCATCAGTCAGAGAGAGTGTGTGTGAGTGTCAGCATCACTCAGGTCTGTTTTATAACATCAGAGGCGGTTCAGAACCTGTGCCACTCCAGCAGAGGGCGACGTCTCTCAGGACACGAGACTCGTGTGATCTGATGCCTGAAGTGCTGATGGGAAGGTCCTACTTATGAGTGATTATGAGGCGATTCTAGCAAGAATCAGATGGACTTGTTAGGACATTTCTTCTTTTTTTTTTAGATATTTAGTTACACCGAAAAAAATAATGTTCTTCCTCAGTCATTCTGTCTTGTTTTCCGGTACAAATATCTATACATATTTAAATCAACATACATTTACTTGAGATGCAAAATGACTGAAAATATCAATATTCAGGATTTCTGAAAAGTTGATCACAAGGAAGTGAGTTTATGGTTAAAACGAGCAAATTTAAAAAATCAACGTAAGGGAAAACAAGATAATTTTTTTGACCCCATTGGCAAATATTTGTTTTTGTTTTAAGCAAAAACTTTTTTTTTTCCAGAAAACAAGACTTAAGTCCTTATGATTCTCAAGAAGATGTATTTTGTTTGAAGAATTTTTAGATCATTGTAATGGAAAAAAATACAAAAATGCTAAGTAAGAAAATCCTTTTGTTTTTTGTAGTGCATTTTTTTTCTCAGCCAAACCCCTTAAATATAAAATATTGACTTGAAGAACCCCTGAAATTTTAATAATTGAACAACCTCGACAACGGTCAATGGATGAAGGTAAACATGTTTTTTTGTTGTTTGTTTGTTTTTTCAAAATATAATATATTTTAAACAATTATAATATATAGGTCTGCCAAAAATTTCTATTTTAAATTCTATTGTTTATATTGTTAAATTATTTTGTTATTTATTGTGATTTAATATGATGGTGATTTAAAACTTCTGTCCACAAATTATTTTGAAATTGTGTGAATGAAAGCACGGTGTTTAGTTTCATAAAAAAATAAAATAAAACATGACAATTTTTTTTTACTGAAATAAAATTAACATTACAGAAATATAATATATATATTGCATTTAATGAACTTGATTTACAAAAATAACTGAAACTGAAATAAAATTTGATAAACTATATAGACATTAAAAAATACTAACAAAACAAAATTATTAAAACATAAAAATGTGTAAAATAACACTGATGTAAATATAGCGCACGTTACGTTGCCAAATGCACATTAAACTCCCAGACCTTGCAGAGATGGAGCATTCATGAGTAGCTGCATTAACTGTGAACCGAGCCGCTCTGAAAGCACGCTATTATTATGAACCGCTGCACTCGTGCAGAGAAATGAAGAGCAGAAGATGCATGCACATCAAGTGTTTTGATTGATATTTGATCTGTATATTATTATTCTTATACTCCACTTATATCACCGCAGTCGCATTTTCTAGCAGACGTCTTTTCCATTCTTTATCAACTCTTTTATCAATTACGATCAATACCGTTTTGCTTTTGTCATGATTCTTTAATTGGCATTTCCCACTGATCTGTCAGTCTGATCAAATAATACATCAAAACATTGCACACTACTCTTTTGTTTACAGCTTTTTTTGCTAATGTAGTTGTTCCATACTTACAGAAAATATTTTGTACAGAATGCATGTTAACAGTATATGGTAGTGTGCTATTGAGAACACAGCCAGTGTGCAAATTGTCAGAATGATTGTTTGTTAGTATGTGTGTCTTTATGACCTGAGAAACCCTCCCTCGGTAGTGTGCAAGATGGTCAGTAATCATCGTTTATTGTCTCTGCTATTGTGCTGTGAGAAGCTGAAGTTGAATACATGCTGATGGACAGCGACACACACACATACACACACACACACACACACACACACACATCAATAGAGGCCTGATTTTATCCCTGTGAATCAATCAGTTCTCCACCCCTGATTCAATAAACCACTGCATACTACACACTAAAGACTGCACACACCACACACTCACTACTACACATCCACAATGCACACTTCACACTACATTATATTCTACACACTATTTATGAACTCTGATATTTGATATAACACTAATATATTCTGAAATCTACATGCTGTGCACTACATTACAATCTATAGACTATAGAAAACGCATTACACCCACACGCTACATACTGCACACTACACACACTAACATGTCTTAAAGGGGTCATATGATGCGATTTCATTTTTTTCCTTTCTCTTTGGAGTGTTACAAGCTCTTGGTGCATAAAGAAGATCTGTAAAGTTGCAAAGACTAAAGTCTCAAATCCAAAGAGATATTCTTTATAAAAGTTCAGAGTCAGCCATGCCTACCTAAAACACCTCGTTCTAACACGCCCCCACATGTCTACATCACTATGTGGGAAGATTTGCATAACGCCGCCCAAATGTTCACGCAAAGAAAGAAGGCGTAACTTTTATTCTCACTGTAGTATTGTTGACGCTGCAGCCATGTCGTGAAGACGCTGTGTGCTTCGTTGTGAAAGCGAAACTACTTTGTTTGGTCTTCCAAAGAGGACGATATCGCTTCGTCATGCCTAGAGCTGATCCGTGCTGGGCGCTGAGGGAATACATCAACTTAGTGCTGTGGATCGCCGGATCGGCTTTCACCGTTTTCACTGCTCCTTCACCGGGACCGCCGTTCTCGACCCCGCCCCACCCCCCCCCCTCCGTCGCCTCAGCTCACTCTTGCCCGGCTTCAGCTCATGCTAAGCCGGGGCTTTCGTTCACGCTAGGCCGCTGTGTTTTTCGTTGTGAAAGCGAAACTACTTTGTTTGGTCTTCCAAAAGAGGACGATATCCGCTTCGTCATGCCTAGAGCGGATCTGTGCTGGTCGCTGAGGAAATACAACTTAGTAAATAAAAACTTAGTGCTGTGGATCGCCGGCACATTTTATGGAGGACTGTTTCCTGATCCTGGGAGAGTAACGTTAGACTAAAATGCCGGCAGTTCTGACTCACGTAAGTACGTTTTCTTATATCATTTGCCACTGATGATTCAAACGTGAGTTTTGAGCAGTGTAGAGTAGTGCTTGTTGTTTGTCATTTCTCCGATCACAAATGCAGACATGGTTTTATGTTTACGCGGCACGATGCAACACAACGTGTAAAAAGACAGTATAAGTCATTATAATCAGTAATTATGTCTCCACTGGATGCAACAAATGTCTGGTTTATAATGGGTTTTAATGTTTTTGTCTCGTTGCTCCGGCCGGACAGGGCATCACAATATGGTAAGGGGCGTAACATTTCCGTCACACGCTTGAGGTATTCGGCCAATCACAACACACTGGATAGCTGGCCAATCACAGCACACCTCGCTTTTTCAGACCGATGAGCTTTGTAAAAATCGACGCATTTCAGAAAGGCGGGGCATAGAGGAGAAACATAATGTACAGTATGTGGAAAATAAGGTGTTTTTTGAACCTTAAACCGCATAAACACATTTCATTACACCAAATACACAACATAATGATCTTTTTAGCAGCATCATATGACCCCTTTAAAAAATACATTTTATACACTATAGAAAATACATTACATAGAGCACACTACATTATATTCAACATACTATATACTGCATTCTACACACCATTTATGTTGTACACACTGCATACGGCACGCTACATACTATATCCTACACACCATTTATGAACACTAATTCTGCAATCTACATGTTGTACACACTGCAGATTACACTCAATACACTAAAGAAAATGCACTACAAGTCGAGTCACCTTTATTTCTATAACGCTTTATACAGTACAGATTGTGTCAAAGAAGCTTTACGGTGTTAAACAGGACAAACGTGTGCTGACAATGCAAGAGGACAATAGAAAACAGTCAGTTTATCAGTTAAAGTCAGTTCAGCGTTGATTCAGTGTTGTCATCGTCCAGCTCAGTTCAGTTGTCATCTGGTGCCCGTAGTACTACGTAGTAGAATATTACTAATCATCCAGTTTTTTTATATCAGCTATGCATTCTGTTAGTTTCACAAATTGGTATGCTTCGTTGGGCCATGAAGAAATATAGAGCTGAGTATCATCAGCATAACAGTGAAAGCTAACACTGTGTTTCCTGATGATATCTCCCAAGGGTAACATGTAAAGCGTGAAGAGTAACGGCCCTAGTACCGAGCCTTGAGGTACTCCATACTGCACTTGTGATCGATATGATACCTCTTCGTTCACTGCTACGAATTGATGGCGGTCAGATAAGTAAGATTTGAACCATGCCAATGCAATTCCACTAAAGCCAACATAATTTTGTAGTCTACTCAAAAGAATGTTGTGGTCAGTAGTGTCGAACGCAGCGCTAAGATCCAGTAGCACTAATAGAGAGATACAACCACGATCAGATGATAAGAGCAGGTTATTTGTAACTCTGATGAGAGCAGTCTCAGTACTATGATACGGTCTAAATCCTGACTGGAAATCCTCACAGATACCATTTCTCTCTAAGAAGGAACATAGCTGAAAGGATACTGCCTTTTCTAGTATTTTTGACAGAAAAGGAAGATTTGAGATCGGTCTGTAATTAACTAATTCTCTAGGATAAAGTTTTTTTTTAATGGGAGGCTTAATAACAGCCAGTTTGAAGGTTTTGGGGACATATCCTAATGACATTGACAAATTAATAATATTCAGAAAAGGATCTATGACTTCTGGAAGCACCTCTATTAGTAACTTAGATGGAATAGGGTCTAACATACATGTTGTTGGTTTAGATGATTTAACATGTTTATACAATTCTTCCTCCTATAGTAGAGAATGAGGGGAATTGTTCCTCAGGGGATCTATAGTGCACTATCTGATGCGTTACTGTAGCTGACGACTGCATGGTTATAATTGTATCTCTAGTAGTATCGATCTTGGAAGTAAAGTAGTTCATAAAGTTCATAAACTCCACACACACAATACATAGTGCACACTACATAGTACACACAGCACTTTAAATTAGCATTCAGAATATGAGCTCATAAATAATTATCATAAAACACTCCTCTAAAGGACACATTTTCCTTATGTCAGGGAATAAAATGAGAAGTGCGTCGTAAATCATCTCGCCCGTTCGTCCCAGGTTACGAGATCTTGTCAGCACTTTGTAAAGGTTTATCACTCAACGTCATGGTTGCTATGGAGACAGACGGTTAGTTAATGGGCTAAAGAGGTTAAGCAGAAGGGTTGAGTTGAGAACGTGGGCCAAATGAGGTGTGAGTTTGATGCTGATGGATCCTCGCAGGGGTTTCATGTCTCTAATAATGTTGTTTCAGAGGTTGATCACGACACCGATATTGGAGAATCTGTCTGCGGTTTTGTCTGAACTCTGTTAATGTCCGTGATGTGACTCGCCATGCTGCGTTTCTGATTGGCACGAATATGTAGACATTACCTTCAGAAACACAGAAACGGCCGTTTCATCCAGCGGACATCATCACCATTTCAGGCTGAGCGTCTCTATTTTCAAATGAAAGCATTCAGAAGTGTTTGTGAGGCCTTGCGCTGAACGGCTCTATAAAGCTGAATTGTGTATCTGACTGTTCGCCGTGACGGGTTGGGCGTGTTTCAAACGTTTCTCTGGGTTTGCACTCATAACACAGCTCATATCTTCAGAGAAATCTCAAGTCCATCTTCATTTCCTCAATGTCAGCTGATGCTGCTGTGATAAAAGTGCTTATTCAGTTTGTTATCTATGAATGCACTTTAAATCTCTGAAATATTTTGAAGTGGAAAAAGAGGATTTTTCTTCTAGTCTTTGGAGAAGTATGCATTTTTTGTCAATAAATTAATCTAATGTATAACTATAATGTCTTGCATACACTACATACTGCATGCTACATACGCCATTCTACACGCCATTTATCAACGCTATCTTATTCTGCAGTCTGCATGCTGTACACACTGCATACATTACATACTGCACGCTACATACTATATACAGTGGGGCAAAAAAGTATTTAGTCAGCCACCAATTGTGCAAGTTCTCCCACTTAAAAAGATGAGAGAGGCCTGTAATTTTTCATCATAGGTATACCTCAACTATGAGAGACAAAATGAGAAAAAAAAAATCCATAAAATCACATTGTAGGATTTTTAAAGAATTAATTGGTAAATTCCTCGGTAAAATAAGTATTTGGTCACCTACAAACAAGCAAGATTTCTGGCTCTCACAGACCTGTAACTTCTTCTTTAGAGGCTCCTCTGTCCTCCACTCGTTACCTGTATTAATGGCATCTGTTTGAACTCGTTATCAGTATAAAAGACACCTGTCCACAACCTCAAACAGTCACACTCCAAACTCCACCATGGCCAAGACCAAAGAGCTGTCAAAGGACACCAGAAACAAAATTGTAGACCTGCACCAGGCTGGGAAGACTGAATCTGCAATAGGTAAGCAGCTTGGTGTGAAGAAATCAACTGTGGGAGCAATTATTAGAAAATGGAAGACATACAAGACCACTGATAATCTACCTCGATCTGGGGCTCCACGCAAGATCTCACCCCGTGGGGTCAAAATGATCACAAGAACTGTGAGCAAAATCCCAGAACCACACGGGGGGACCTAGTGAATGACCTGCAGAGAGCTGGGACCAAAGTAACAAAAGGCTACCATCAGTAACACACTGCGCCGCCAGGGACTCAAATCCTGCAGTGCCAGACGTGTCCCCCTGCTTAAGCCAGTCCAGGCCCGTCTGAAGTTTGCTAGAGAGCATTTGGATGATCCAGAAGAGGATTGTGAGAATGTCATATGGTCAGATGAAACCAAAAAATAACATTTTGGTAAAAACTCAACTTGTAGTGTTTGGAGGAGAAATAATGCTGAGTTGCATCCAAAGAACACATACCTACTGTGAAGCATGGGGGTGGAAACATCAGGCTTTGGGGCTGTTGTTCTGCAAAGGGACCAGGACGACTGATCCGTGTAAACGAAAGAATGAATGGGGCCATGTATCGTGAGATTTTGAGTGAAAACCTCCTTCCATCAGCAAGGGCATTGAAGATGAAACGTGGCTGGGTCTTTCAGCATGACAATGATCCCAAACACACCGCCCGGGCAACGAAGGAGTGGCTTCGTAAGAAGCATTTCAAGGTCCTGGAGTGCCTAGCCAGTCTCCAGATCTCAACCCCATAGAACATCTTTGGAGGGAGTTGAAAATCCGTGTTGCCCAGCGACAGCCCCAAAACATTACTGCTCTAGAGGAGATCTGCATGGAGGAATGGGCCAAAATACCAGCAACAGTGTGTGAAAACCTTGTGAAGACTTACAGAAAAACGTTTGGACTCTGTCAGTGCCAACAAAGGGTATATAACAAAGTATTGAGATGAAAATTTAGTTATTGACCAAATACTTATTTTCCATAATTTGCAAATAAATTCTTAAAAATCCTACAATGTGATTTCTGGATTTTTTTTCTCATTTTGTCTCTCATAGTTGAGGTATACCTATGATGAAAATTACAGGCCTCTCTCATCTTTTTAAGTGGGAGAACTTGCACAATCGGTGGCTGACTAAATACTTTTTTTCCCCACTGTACTACTCACCATTTATGAATACTTATTTTGCAGTCTATATGCTGTATACACTGCATACACTATGCACGGCATGCTACATACTCAATTCTACACACTATTTATCAACACTATCTTATTCTGCGGTCTGCATGCTGTACACACTGCATATGCTACATACTGCACGCTACATACTACTCACGATTTATGAACACTTATTCTGCAGTCTATATGCTGTACACACTGCATACACTCCATACTACATTCTACACACCACTATTGAACAATTATTCTGCAGTCTACATGCTGTATACACTACATAATGCACACTACATTCTACACAACATTTATCAACACTGTCTTATTCTGCAGTCTTCATGCTGTACACACTACATACTGCACAGTACATACTACATTCTACACACCATTTCTCAACACTGTCTTATTCTGTAGTCAACATGCTGTACACACTACATACACTACATACTGGACACTACATACTACATTCTACACACCATTATTGAAGTTATTCTTCAATCTACAGGCTTTACACACTGCATCCTGCACACTACGTACATACTACTGTATATACTACATTCTACACACCATTATTGAAGAATTATTCTGCCGTCTACATGCTGTACACACTACATACACTGCATACTGCACACTACATACTTCATTCTACACACCATTTATGAAAGCTAACTTATTCTGTAATCTACATGCATTTCCTCCAGAATCCTGCAGTTAATTCAACCTGAAAAACATGTTTGTTTTTACAGTTTTTTTCGATTGCTAAATGACAGTGGGCACAACTGGAGCTACATGTGCAAAACTCTAACTACAGTCTGCACAGCAGCAGTTCATGTGGACCAAACTCTAGTTCGTTTTTCATTGCTTGAACACAGTTTTCAAAACTCTACACACTTATCCCATGACTTTAACCACAACCTGCACAACACTGTGGATTGACAGCACTTTGTTCAAATGCTAACACACTGCTGTCAAAACTGTGAACCACACATTCAAAACAGAATAGATTTCAGCCTTGTGCCTTTCAAACACTGTGCCTTGTGCCTTTCAAACACCGATTGCAATTTCAGCTGAAAGGCTAAGCAGGTGTCTTGTTTTAGACTTGTTAGTGAACACACACACATATATATATATATAGTATATATATATAGGTAGAGCTCAGAAAGACTAATTTTGGAAATGGAACAAGGAAGACGGGTTCGTGGAGGGAGAAGGGTGGCAGGGAGAGGGCGGATGCGTGGAGGAAGACAAAGAGCTGTTATTTCAGATGAAATAAGGGCTACACTTATAGACCATGTCGTGAACCATGGTCTCTCATTGAGAGAGGCAGGGTTGAGGGTGCAACCCAATCTACAAAGATCCACAGTGGCATCTGTAATGGGAATTTTCCATCATACAAACAGGTGAGAGTTACAGCCTTACAATAAATGAAAACATTACAGGAATTTATTTTGTATTGCAAATATAGAATATTTACACAGATATATATTACAGTAAGTTTGACTGTAAAATATATTTTTACAACAGGACCCAAAGGCTGCCCCCAACAGGAGGAAGAGAAAAAATTATTTTCAGATGCGTAGGAAAATGCTATTGTTGACATGGTTGTTGTCAACAATGCAATAAAACTGCGGGAGATTCAAGATAGAGTGCTGGCTGATAATGATATATTTGAAAATGTTAATTCTGTCAGCACAACAACTATTGCTTGAGTCCTACAGAAACACCAAGTTACAATGAAACAGTTATACACTGTACCGTTCGAGAGAAACAGTGAACGGGTAAAAGAGCAAAGATACCAATATGTCCAGGTAAGAGGTCTGAGGTTACATACACAGCTATAAAAAATATTTACAGTAACACTAGCATTACTACAGTAAAACTGTGCACTTACTGTTTTTCAGAGAGTAATGGAGGTGGAAGCACTGGAAACACCACATTCATTTGTATTTATCGATGAAGCTGGATTTAACCTTGCCAAAACACAGCACAGAGGAAGGAATGTTATAGGTCAAAGGGCCACTGTGGAGGTTCCAGGCCAAAGGGGGGGAAATATCACCATGTGTGCTGCAATGGCCAATGATGGTTTGCTTCTCAACACACCACTCATTGGCTCATACAACACAGAAAGGCTTATAGCTTTCCTAGAACAGCTCTATGCTCAGCTAGTGCCAGCAGAACAGGGGGAGCCAGTAAGAAACCCCCAAGTTTTTGTCATAGTTTGCGATAACGTTGCTTTTCACCACTCTGCAGCTGTCACAGATTGGTTTGCAGCACATCGCAGATTTATGGTTTTGTACCTGCCTGCATATTCACCCTTCCTCAACCCAATAGAGGAGTTTTCTCTGCCTGGAGGTGGAAAGTGTTTGATCACCACCCACATGACCAAATGTCTCTTTTGGAAGCCATGCGTGCCGGATGTGAGGACACGAGTCCAGGGGACTGCCAGGTGCATGGCAAGAGAGAACATTAGATGTGATGTTGATGAAAACCTGTGGCCTGATGCTAGAGAGAGGCAGGATTAGCCCCTCAATTATTTGTTTGAATTACAGTATGTACTTTTAGTTTCTACCTTTTTTTTCTCATTACTGTAATTCCGTAAATTACTACAGACTATTGAAGCAAACTGCTAATTTTCATTTACCTTAAAGAATTGTTATGTTCTAAAAATGTAAATAAATCATGTGAAAGAATGTCACTCTTTTCTTTGAAGAAAATATTACTTTGTATGAAGTCACTGAAATTGTTCAAACTGTAAAGATGAAAAGTTAGTATTTTCTGTATTGGTGTTTGATGCTAGTGTTTTTACTCTCAGTGTGTTCTGAGTGACAGTGTGTGTTATCTCAGTGAGGGTTGTGCATAGTGTTTGGCTGCACTGAGCCTGTTTTGAGCCATGTTTTAAGAGTTGTGTTGCTTGGAATGAGTTTTGCAGGTGATGTGAACTGTTTAGCTCAGGTGACTGTTGGTAGTGCAGACTGTAGTTAGAGTTTTGCACATGCAGCTCCAGTTGTGTCCACTGTCATTTAGCAATCGAAAAAAAACTGTCATCAATATTTCCTTGCATTTTGTTACTTGCAGCAGGAGAACACGACTGCCGATGATGCTTGGAGTAGTTGCACTGAATTGTAGTTCGTATTATTTTTTTCACTGCAAGTGCAAGTGGCTTCTTAATGAGTTTTTAATTGGTTTTAGTTTCCGTTTGTTCTTTTTCTTTCCCCAGGCAATCTACCTCATGAACAGTTAAATGTTCTCCCCTACTGTTCAATAAAAAGATATGCAATACCACTTTTATTCACTTAATACTATCCTACATCTTATGCCATTCCTTGTAAATTTATCCTTTTCCATCATATACCACAACTGTACAAATTTTGTCTATTTCTGTTTATTCATGTGTATTTAATTCACACATCTTTGTTGTTGTTGTTGTTGTTGTCTCTGTGTACTGTAAGCTTGTGTCACCAGAACAAATTCCTTGTATGTGCAAACATACCTGGCAATAAAGCTCTTTCTGATTCTGATTCTATTTGTTTTCCAGTAAAAATATTTTTAAAAAATCTTAAAACTAGATATATTTACTTGAGAAGCCGCAATACGATATTAAAATGAGTGTATTTTGTCTTAATGCACTGGTAATGATTTTTCACATATTTTTAAATGTTTATAATAAAATCTAGTTGCGATCTTGTGCAGTGTTGCTTGTTTAAAATGTTTTGATATTTTAACCAGAAAACAGCACAACAATACTCATTACGAATATGAATTTTGCAGTTATTTTTATTAGCTTTTCGATCCCGACTGACAGCTTTTCTTGCAGTGTAGTGCAGGGTTTTTAAATCTTAAGTAATTTTGCTTCTTTAGTAAATGTATGTTGATTTAAGAATGTTTACATATTTGCACTGGAAAACAAGACAAAAAAAGTTAGGCATTATGTGTCATGCTAATGAAATCCAAGGCTGTCTCATCCAGGACATTACATGGTAACAGTTTCATTGACAATTAGAGGGAAGCTGCTAAAGGAATAATTACGGTGACTTGTTCTCGAGGCTGCTGTACTTAAAGTGAGCGGCTTAAAAATTAATCATCAGCTGCTAAACAAACACACTAGTGCTAGAAAAAGTAACTAACTGTGAGGTGCTAAAAAGTCACTCTGTGTACTGTTGAGGTGTGTGGGGTGTGTGTGTGTGTGTGTCTGTGTGGTTTGTGGTGTGCGGGTGTTAGTGTGTGTGAGTGTGTGTGGTGTGGTGTGTGTGTGAGAGTGTGTGAGTGTGTTGTGTTGTGTGTGTGTGTGTGTGTGGTCTGTGTGTGTGTGTGTTTGTTCTGAGTGTGTGTGTGTGTTGGTGTGTGGGTGTGTGTGTGTGTGTGTGAGTGTGGTGTGTGTGTGTGAGTGTCTGTGAGTGTGTGTGTGTGTGTGTCGAGTGGGTGTGTGTGTGTGTGTCTGAGTGTGTGTGTGTGTCTGAGTGTATGTGTATGTGTGTTTCTGAGAGTGTGTGTGTGTGAGTGTGTGAGTGACTGAGTGTGTGTGTGTGTGTGTGTGTGTGAGTGTGTGTGTGTGTGTGTGTGTGGTGTGTGTGAGTGAGTGAGTGTGTGAGTGAGTGAGTGTGTGTGTGTGTGTGTGTGTGTGCTTGTGTTGAGAGAGAGAAGAGTGTGGGTGTGTGTGATGTGTGTGTGTGTGTGATGATGTTGGTCGGAGTTGTGTGTGCTGTGGGTGTGTGCTGCTGTGGTTCTGAGTGTTGTGTGTGGGTGTGTGTGTGTGTGAGGAGAGAGTGAGAGTGTGTGGTGTTGTGTGGTGTGTGTGTGTAACTTGGATATTTTCATTTAGCACAACAATTTTTTTTACTGACTCCAAATGAGATTTTTCTGTCTGGCCAAGACGTGATGCAACTTTCAGAAAGCTTTGCGAATAAATAATTCACTTTGAAAGCGTTTTCTTGATGATTCGCTGATAACTGAACGAACTGAATCTTTCCTGAAATGACTGAAGCATAAAAATGCAGATGTGAAGATTATGGGTCGTGAATGATGAAGGAATCAAAATGTGCTTGATCTCATCCGGTTCGCTGTGTTATGAAACGCACTGTAACTTTCACAGGGCAGAAAAACAAAAAGTATGTAGAAAGAGGACAGTCCCAGGATGAATTGAGCTGGACGATGATGGATTAGTTAAATATTATTTGTAAATAGACTTATTTCAATACTAAAGGTTGATTACTTGTGTATCTTTTTATGCTTATTAAAGTATTTTGTTATCATCTCAATATTCTTATGGATAACACTACAAAAAATGATTTCTTCCTCATTATTTCTCTTTATTTTACTGTACAAATACCTAACCATTCTTAAATCTACATTTCCTGGAGACGCAAGATATAGAGTCTTCCTTTCTGAAAAATGCATCAAAATGAAGTGAGTTTTTGCTTAAAACATGAACAAATGTCTGCAAGTAATAATTATTTGCAGATATTTGTTCTTGTTTAAAGCATAAATTATTTAATGATACTTTTTCTTTAGAGAACAGGAATTTATATCTATTATTTTCTTGATTTAAGAATGTTTAGGTGTTTTACTGAAATACAAGACAAAAATACTTATTAAATGTTTTACTTGAAACAAGAAAAAATATTTTCCAATGCGGTCAGAAAAATAAACTTAATTCAAAGGGAAAACAAGATTATTGCAGATATTATTGCAGATATTTGTTCTTATTTTAACCATAAGCTGACTTAATTTTGATATTTTTCCTAAAAAAAAAAAAAAGACAAAAATAGAATCTCAGACAAAGAGACAAAATCTCAAAAAGATATTTTGATTTAAGAATATTTTGATATTTTATTGAAGAATGACACAAATACGAAGAAAAACGAAGAGTTCGTACTTAAAACAAGAAGAAGTATCTTCCAGTTGAATCAGAAACTTAATTCAAATGAAAAAGTGTTATGCCATTGGCATATTTCTCTTGCTTTAATCATAAATGTACTTAACTTAAAATGTTTTCCTCCAGAAAACAAGCGCATATCCGATGTAATGTTGCATCTCAATGTATCTTGATTTATGAATGTTTAGATATTTGTACTGGAAAACTAGACAAAAGTACTGAGCAAAAACCCTATTAGAATCGATTATGAATCAAATCTTGCCCTCTTTGTGCGACACACGGAGTTGCTGCCTATGTAGTGTGTTCCAGATCACTCACACTAGGGTAAATGTCCGTTATGATGCTCCCTATGTAGTGCACACCAAGGCCTTTAGAAATGCTCCGTGTGTAATGATCAGACTCGGTCCGTGTAAGTGCTACTGACAGCGTCTTTAACTGTAGTCGTCTTTAATCACTTTAAACAGACACTGGAAAGCCGTGAGACCTTCCTCTCCACTCACAGGACCGAGATCACCTCCGTGACAGGCGCTGAAGGGCACGATTAAGCATTCAGAGCAGCTTCACGACTTCTGAATCAATCTCAGAGCCAGAGACAAAGAGAGATGTTCCCTGCTGTCAGTTTGATCCTTCAGGTGAAGGAAGATAATGGGAATGTCCTCGCTGCTCATGAATAACGCCACTGTACTGATGTCAGCCTCAGTTCTGAGGATCGATTGCTGTGGAAAATACAGAACCGCATGCGTTCCACGGGTTCCACGGGTCTGTGAGGCTAAACCTGGCGCCCAGTCAGCAGAAATGGCAGGTTGCAGAGATGATCGGTTGTATGGAGCTAATGATCATGCCTGGATCTGTGAAGGTCGTGCTGTTATGAACAGAAAATCATCATCGTTAACTAAAACTAAACTATTACAAATATTTTGTTAAAGGACATGAAGCTGAAATAAAACATAAATATTTGATTAAAAACTTCATGAAAATTCAGCTGGCCCTTCTGTCTTTCCAACATTTTCTGTTGGTTCGTTAGTATTTATTTATTTAAATGTTTTAGGACTGCTACTCTCGTTTATTCAAGCATAATCATCTGTAATATTTGGGATACATCCAAACATGAATCTCGACTGTGTTTGTGATTGTGGTTGTTGAATAATGCACTTTTTTTGTTGGTTTAATCGAAAAAAGATTTTGTCATTTTTAGTAGTTAGTGTGAGTGTGTGAGTGTGTGAGTGAGTGAGAGTGTGTGTGTGTGTGAGAGGCCGTGAGTGAGTGTGTGAGAGTGAGTGAGTGAGTGAGTGTGTGAGAGTGAGGGAGTGAGTGAGTGAGTGAGTGTGAGTGAGGGAGTGAGAGTGAGTGAGAGGTGGTGTGTGAGTGAGTGAGGGAGTGAGAGTGAGAGTGAGTGAGTGTGTGAGTGGGTGGGTGTGAGTGTGTGAGTGAGTGAGTGAGTGAGTGAGTGAGTGAGTGAGAGTGAGAGTGAGTGAGTGGTGTGAGTGAGTGAGTGAGAGTGGAGCGTGAGGAGTGAGGAGGAGACGTGAGGTGTGCGTGCGAGGTGAGGAGTGAGGTGAGGGGAGTGAGAGTGCGATGAGAGGCGGAGTGTGTGAGTGCGTGAGTGAGAAGGAGAGTGAGATGAGGGTGGTGAGAGTGAAGTGAGTGAGTGGGTGGAGAGTGTGGAAGTGAGTGATGTGAGTGAGAGTGAGAGTGAGGGCGTGTGTGAGTGGGTGTGAAGTGTGTGTGTGTGTGTGAGTGAGTGTATGTGAGTGAGAGTGAGAGTGAGTGAGTGAGTGTGTGTGAGTGAGTGAGTGAGTGAGTGAGTGAGTGAGATGAGATGTGAGGGAGTGAGTGGTGAGAGTGAGTGGTGAGTGTGTGTGTGTGTGTGTGGGAGTGAGAGTGTGAGTGAGTGAGTGAGTATGTGAGTGAGTATGTGAGTGAGAGCGTGTGTGTGAGTGAGAGAGAGAGAGAGGGAGTGAGTGTGTGAGTGTGTGTGTGATTGAGTGTGTGTGTGTGAGTGAGTGAGAGTGAGAGTGAGAATGAGTGAGTGAGTGAGAGTGAGTGAGAATGAGTGAGTGAGTGTGTGAGAGAGTGTGTGTGAGTGAGTGAGTGAGTGAGTTTGTTTGTTTGTTTGTGTGTGTGTGAGTGTGTGTGAGTGGAGTGTGTGATGGTGATGGATGTGAGGAGTGGAGAGTGAGAGTGAGTGAGTGAGTTGAGAGTGAGGGCATGGAGTTGTGTGTGAGAGTGAGTGTGTGAGTGTGTGAGAGTTAGTGTGTGAGAGAGTTAGTGTGTGAGAGAGTGAGTGAGAGTGAGTGAGTGTGTGTGAGTGAGTGAGTGAGAGTGAGTGAGAGTGAGTGGTGAGTGAGGAGGGAGTCGAGAGTGAGACAGTGAGGAGTGGTTGAGTGTGTGTTTGATGTGAGTGTGTGAGTGAGTAGTGATGTGAGTGAGTGAGTGAGAGGACGAGTGACTGAGTGAAGTGAGTTGAGAGTGAGAGTGAGTGAGTGCTGGTGAGGTGAGTTGTGAGAGTGCGAGGGAGTAAGGGTGAGTGTGTGACGTGGTGTGTGTGACGTGATGTTGTGAGTGGTGAGTGAGTGATGTGAGGTGAGAGTGAGAATGAGTGAGTGAGTGAGACGTGAGTTGAGGGAGTGTGTGACGGAGAGTGTGTGAACGTGACGTGACCCGTGAGTGAGAGTGAGGTGAGTGGAGTGTGTGGTGAGTTGTGTGAGTGAGGTGTGAGTGCGTGAGGGGTGAGAGTCTGAGAGTGAGTGAGTGAGTGAGAGTGAGAGATTGAATGAGTGAGTGAGTGAGTGAATGAGAGTGAGTGAGTGAGAGAGAGTGTGAGTGAGTGTGTGCGTGAGAGCGTGCGTGAGTGAGTGTGTGCGTGAGAGAGAGTGAGTGAGTGAGTGAGAGAGGGAGTGAGTGAGTGAGAGTGAGTGAGTGAGTGGGAGTGTGTGTGAGTGAGTGAGTGAGAGAGAGAGAGAGAGTGAGTGAGTGAGTGTGGGAGAGTGAGTGAGTGAGTGAGAGAGTGAGTGAGGTGTGTTGAGAGGGATGTGTGTGTGTGTGTGTATTGTGTGTGTGTGTGTGTGAGTGGTGTGTGTGTGGTGTGTGTGTGTGGTGTGTGTGTGAGAGAGTGAGTGAGTGAGTGTGTGAGCGTGAATGAGTGAGTGTGAGTTCGTGTGTGTGTGTGTGTGTGAGTGAGAATGTGAGTGTGTGTGTGAGTGAGTGAGTGAGTGAGTGTGGTGAGTGAGTGAGTGGGTGAGTGACAGTGATGTGAGAGTGAGTGAGGATGAGTGTGTGAGGTGAGTTGAGTGAGGTGGTGAGAGTGCGGGTGAGTGGAGTGAAGTGAGTGTGTGGACGGTGGAGTGTGGAGGAGTGTGTGAGAGGGAGGAGTGTGTGAGAGTAGAGTAAGTGTGTTGAGAGTGAGGGGACGTGGAGTGTGTGAGAGTGAAGTGAGGCGGGTGAGGAGAAGAGAGTGAGTGTGTGAGAGTGAGTGAGTAAGTGAGTAAGTGAGTGAGTGAGTGAGAGAGAGAGAGTGAGTGAGTGAGTGAGAGTGAGTGTGAATGAGTGAGTGAGTGAGTGAGAGAGAGAGAGAGTGAGTGTGTGAGAGTGAGTGAGTGAATGTGAAGAGGATGTGAGTGATGTGTGTGAGAGAGAGGAAGTGTGTGAGATGTGATGTGACGTGTGCGGCGCGTGAGGAGTGTGGAGAGCGGAGTAAAGGTGTGAGAGTGAGTGTGTGGTGAGAGTGAGTGCGTGTCGTGAGTGAGTGACGTGTGGAGAGTGATGAGTGTGATGAGAGAGTGTAGTGGGTGTGTGAGGTGAGTGAGTGGGAGATGAGGACGTGGGAGAGTGAGTATGTGTGTGACGTTGAGTGTGTGAGAGTGAAGCGTGATGATTGTGTGAGAGTGAGTAAGGGAGGTGAGAGTGAGTGTGTGTGTGAGAGTCTGTGTGAGTGAGTGAGTGAGTGAGAAAGTGAGAGTGAGTGAGAGAGTGAGAGAGAGTAAGGGTGTGAGGAGTGAGGTGTGTGGAGGTGAGTGAGTGTGTGAGAGTGAGTTAAGTGGTGAGAGTGCGGTGTGTGTGTGGAGGTGCGAGTGAGTTCGGGGTTGTGAGTGACGTGAGTGTGTGAGAGTGAGGATTGGTGAGAGGTGAGAAGTGTGTGAGAGGGAGGTGTGGGTAGGGAGGGTGAGGTGTGAGAGTGAGTGAGGTTGTGAGAATGAGGTGAGTTGAGTGAGTATTTTTTTTTAGCCAATTCTACTTTTTTATCAGAATTGACTGTGATATGAAATCGCAATTGTGACGTAAAAGTCATAATTGCGGAGGAAAGAAACTCGATTTCTGACAACAATCGTCTTTTTCCCCCCCTCAAAATGGACGTTAACTCGCAATTGTGAGCTTATATTCACAATTCTGAGAAAAAAAGTCAGAATTGCGGAGAAGAAAAGGCGCAAGGACGGTGGTGGTTGGGGGGAAGGCAGGGTCGGAGAAACGGGGGCGCAGACGACCAGGCCGAACTACAAAAAGGAAAAATAAAAGATGACAAGAAGAAGGAAAAAGGGCGAAAATATAAAGGAGAAGTGATACAAAGAAAAGACGAATGAAAAAGAGTAGATAAATAAAAAATATAATAATATATAAGTAATAGGTCATGTATGATCTGGTTATGTGTCGAGCATGGCAACACATGCACCGCTCACGTTTGTTTAAATGTTAAATATCGTTTGGCTTTTGTGTCTCAGGTCGTGTCCTGCGTCTGAAGATGTTTCGTGAGGACCACGGCTCTTGGATGACCATGTTTTTCAGCACGATACTCTCGCTCTTCATCTTCTCTCACATCTATAACCTCATTCTGCTCGTGAGTGGACGGATGCGGTAAGACACAACAACAAGTTGTACCTTCATTCCCTCTTCACAGCTTTTCTCAGTCGGGATGGCAGTGATTCTTCCATTCTTTTTAGAAAGTCCCAGTAATTGGCCGTGACTATTAGATGATAGTAAATGAGTCCAGATATTAACCGGGTTCAAGACTGATTTGTGATTGTTTTTGAGTGATTCATTATAAAGAACCAGCTAAATGAATCATTACCGAATCAGACTACATTGATCGTTCTGCTTGCAACAATGCAGCAGAAAGACACTTATTTATTGTGTTTTGTATGATTTTGCTAAAAATTTGGATTAAAACATCATTGCACTGCAATTCTGAATAGGAATGGCTCTCTATTCCCAAGACTGTTCCTTATTCCTCATCTTAGATGTTCAAATGTCTTAAATTAGAAATTTAAATGATAGTTTTAAGAGTTGTTCATTCATTCCCTCTTTCCCAGGTTTTCTTATTAGGGATGGCAGTTGTAAGGATTTTAACGATTTCTGTCTCTTTAATTCCATTAATTATTCTTTTATTCATTTTAGGAAGTGCCCAATAATTGGTTGTAACTATTAGATGATAGTTAAATACTTATAAATATATAGTCAACTAGTTAAGTAAGTAATTGAGGTCAGAAAATCCGCTGAATGACTCAACAAGATAAATGAGAGATTCGAATCTTTGTGTGTTTGAATCTGATTCACGATTATTTTTGAGTGATTCAGTTAAACAAACCAGCTCATGAGATGTATTTGTTCATAAATCAGACTACATATATTAACCATAGACTTTTAAAAGATTCATCAAAAAGAACCAGCTAAAAGAATCATTACTGAATCATTTAGTTGATAGAATCTATTAGATGATAGTAAATGAGTCCAGAACCCGCAGATTGATTAAATCCGATAACTGATGGATTCAAATCTTTGAGTGTGTTTGAGTCTGATTCATGATTCTTTGTGAGCAATTCAGTTTTTCATAAATCAGACTCCATGTTATCCGTAAAGTTCAAGACTTAAAAAAAAAAGATTCATTAAAAAGAATGATTGCGGAATCAGACTACACTGATTGTTCTGTATGTTCGTTGTTGCATGCACAAATGCAACAGAAAGACATTTATGTATTATTTTTGTACGATTTTACTCAAAAATGTCATTGCACTGCAATTCTGCACAAGAATGGCTTCTCTCCTGAGGGATTGATTTGACCAGCCATGCATGAATCCTATAAGCTTTAAGTGCGTTTAAGCACTGAGCCGAGAATCAGCATCTTCAGTCTGCTTTACATTATCATCTGGAACAGAACGAGGACGTATGATCTCAGATCAGCACATGTGCGTACAGTCAACCGTGGGCCGTTTGAGAACGCGGCGCCGCCTCAATTTGACGCGATAAGATGGATGCCTCACTTACGGTTCGATTCGCCATCTAATGTTGAGCTCTGCACTCAGCCGATGCTTTCACATTACAGGCCACTGTTTGGAGAACGGCTGCACCATTTTTCAGTGAGATTGAATGCTGGGCGATCATGTCGCCATACATCGTCTCAAGGTTAAACGCGGTGAGCATGGCAATCCTGCCGATTGTCCCTGGCCATAACAGCACCATATTATTTGTGAGTGCAGGTTGGACTGATCAAAGACTAGATTGATACATTTGTGAGTGCCAGAAACCTTTGTTGTTTTATTAAATCATCAAACACTTTGATGAACAAAGAAATGAAGAGCGCAGATGGGCGTTATGCTCAGACCTCTCCATCGCTGCTATAATAATGACTGAGGTTGAAATGACTTGAAAAGTCTCCGAGCAACTTTTAGGAATATCTTCTAACCAGATAAAAGATTTCCTCCAAAGCTGCATAATCTGGGTTTCCATGAGCAGAGTGCTAAATCTGTCAGCCTTCACAGAACTGACACAGAATGACTAAACAGATGCTCTCTGTTCCAAAACCTAGTGAGCTGCCTTGCTGTCTACTACCTGCATAGGCAGCTGTCTTCTAAGGCAGCATCATAACTAGAACAGAACTTCATAAGTTACTGATTTGGGACATTTGTGCGTCATACAAGTGCTGCTCAAACTCAACTCACAATTAATTTACAATACATGTATATATTGTTTGTGTCTCTATGTGTGTATCTATGTATATTTATTATGTATATATTTGTTTGAACATCAGTCGTCTCTATATCTGCAGTAACATGTCTCAGTGAGATGAGAGTGAAATGCTCCAAACATATAATGCAGTGATTGAGAGCTGAAGAAATAAAGGCTCCTCAGAAGATGTGAGATGTTCTGGAGGCTTGTGAAGATCATTCCTCCGCTGAGGAACAGTGAAAGTAAAGCTTCTGGAAACAAACGCTCCTCAAAAGATCCTGAGGATCAGATTTGAGACTCTAAAACATGATTGATGGAGAATCAAGTAAAGCTGAGCTGCTTCAGTCCAGTAAGTGTTCATCTGGAGATATTACTGACGTTATTCTGACCTTTACTTGATTAAAATCAGTCAAGATTTGACACGAGAAGCTCCAGCTGAAGCTCCAGAATTACACTAAACGAGCTTTGATTGAATAAAAAACTCTAAACTATCAATCAGAGACCGAAGACGTGCAGGAGATCGAGTGACGGCAAAGTTTTGATCACTTGGAGCCTTAGAAATGTGTGTTTGTAGAGTTAATGACATTGTGGACAGGTGGCGCTGTTGTACAGCACTTGAGCTCATGTCTCTGTCATGAGAAAGGATAGTTTACAGCTGTGAGAGAAACCCTCTCATTCAGAGCCGCACACAGCACTGCTAGAGTTGATGTCCTCACTGTCACTCTCTCAGAATGCACATCAGATTAAGCTAGAAACAGATCTGTCGTGTCTCGAGATGTTTATGGACGGCATCTGTTCTTCAGTGGTTGACCATGGTAACTGTTACTAATACTAACATGGTAAATTCTCATCTGTTGTTTGACACATGAGCAGTTTGTCTGTGGCTCCCACATGCACACGTCCTTCTGCTTTATTATTTTAATAACTTGTGCATTAAATGTAAAGTATGTCATTACTTGTTCGTTTTCACATTATAGTGATGAGATTTGGAGGTGAGACGGAGTCGTAAAGGTCCTGAAATATGCTTGATTATCCTTGTGCTAAATTTAATATATTTTCTCTTTTATTAAGGGTGAAATATGACATACATTGTACATATATTTTACTGTTTTCGTCAATACTGATTAAACAAATTCCTTTTTATTATGTATTATTAATTTATGTACCAATATCTTATGCTTATATAGAAATGCTCACACTCACACACACATACAGTACATACAGTATATAGTGTGTATGTAAGTTTACATATTATTTATGCACTTTTTTTGGTTTATATATATATGCAAAAGATATATATGCATACAATTTTATTTACATATTTATACATATTTTTGGGTTTTTATATATATATATATATGCATAAACAAAGGAAATCTCTCACAGCATCTGTTCCCTCTCATCTTTCTCATTGATATTCTTTTATTCTCTGCGACACACACACACACACACACACACACGCACACATCAACCACACACCCATACAATATACACGCACGCACGCACGCACGCACACAAAAACACACACACACACACAACACACGCGACGCGCATGCACGCACGCACACACCACACTCACACGAACATAACACACACAAACACACACACACACAACACGCACCACGCTCACACTCACACACACACACACTCATACACACACAAACACGCACACACACACCACACACACACACACACACAACAACGCCACGCACGCGGCACGCTCACACTCACAATCACATCACATACACATATTACACACACACGTGCAAACCCCCCCATCACTACCACTCGTCTCTCAAATTATTCATTCAAATTGCTTTAGTGGCATGACATACTTAAGTACCTATTGCCAAAGCATTGTACTAGCAGAACAAAATACAAATAATATACATCCATAAACAACAAAACAAAAAACAAAAAACATGTAAAATAACAGCCATATATATTTATATAAAACAAAACATTGATGGTACTACTAATGTAGATGTGTTCAGTCTTTAACTCTTAGTTTGTGGCATTTATAAATATAATGTGCTACCAAAGAGGAAGCAGGTCCTTCAAGTAATATTCTTAATTTGTCATTTTCATGGAGTGACTGGAACTCAAGAATAATCTGCTGTATTTGAATGTACAGTGAGTCTCTTAAGGACGTGCATTTGTCACAGTGGAGGAGGAAGTGTTCCTCCATCTCAACTGATCCTGATCTACATTCATTACAGAATCGCTCTTCTTTAGGTAACCACGTGTTTTATGTCATCCTCTCTCTATGGCCAGCTGGTGGTCACTCAGTCTGTACTTGGTCAGTAAGTGTCTGTGTGTTATATTCCTGACTGAGAGCAGATAGCCAGCCAGACTGTACTCTCTGTTGAGTTTCAGATAACATTGGAGACGACTTTGGTCTTTGGTTTGTTCTTTCCAATGCTGTATGTATGTCTCCTTCTCTTCATTCATAATGTCTTTGATTCTCCCGTGTTTTTCAGGGTTGGTGATATCGAGTGCTTTGTTAGTCAGATCTGACACCATTACACAGAGATGACTTTTTTGAGCACTTCTTTTTTGTGTTTTTAGTGCTTTAAAATGAAGAGAATCTTCCGAACTAGAGTTCAAGTGGATCCAGAACTTTAGAACTCTTTTTTTTTAATGATTAGATTGAGGGGGAGCCGGCCTAACTCGGCTCTGCAGGCGTTATTAGGTGTGTTTCTGTGCACATGAAGGATGCTTCTGCAGAACTCTACATGCAGAGCTTCTAAAGGCTGTTTGTGCCAGTCCTTATGACTGCAGTTACTCGCTGGGCCCCAGATCTCGCTTCCATACAGAGCAATAGGCAGTATGACACTATCAAAAATCTTTGTCCAAATTCTGATGGGGATGTTTATTTTGAATAATTTCATTCGTATGGCATGCAGTGCCCTGCGGGCTTTTGTAAGTAATGTTTTAATTGCCAATTTGAAATTTCCAGTGGGAGTTAAAACCAGACCAAGATAATTATAATGTAAAGCATGTTGAAGTGTGGTGTTGTTTAAAGTAAATAAATGTTTATGTTCTAGATTTCTGGGTTTCTTCTGAAATATCATAATCTTAGTTTTTGGGATGTTGACGTCTAAGGCCCAATCGTGGCAGTATTTAGTTAAAATGTCAAGGTTGTTCTGGAGACCTTCTGGTGTTTTAGATAGAATTAGCAAGTCGTCTGCATACAGTAAATATTTGACTTCTGTGTGGAATAATTGTAGTCCTGGACTGTTTGATTGGTCCAGTAGATCTGCCACTTCATTGATATATATGTTAAATAAAGTCGGGCTGAGGCAGCAGCCCTGTCTCACACTCCTCGCTGTTGAGAGAAATAGTCTGTCCTTTGCTGTCCAACTTTTACTGCACATTTATTTTGGTTATACATGTTTTTAATTAAGTCATATATTCTACCGCCTATGGCACTTTGTGTTGGAAAAAATAAAAAAACAATTGGTAAATGAAATTGGAATGCCCAAATGAAATTGATGAATGATTTTATAAAACAATCCATTATGCAAAATGGAGTCAAATGCCTTCTTAAAATCTATGAAGCATGCAAATATTTTTCCTTTCTTTTGGTGTACATGTTCATTTATTAACGTGTGTAGTGTGTGAATATGGTCAGTGGTTCGATGTTTAGGAAGGAAGCCAATTTGAGATTTGCTGATGACGTTGTGCTGCTCTAAGAAAGATGAAATCCGAGAGTTAATTAATGAGCAAAATACTTTTCCCAAATTACTGGTTACACAGATCCCTCTGTAGTTATTAGGATCTGTTTTGTCTCCACTTTTAAAGACAGGAGAGATGAGTCCTGTGTTCCAGACCTCTGGAAAAATGCCTGAACTCAAAATCAAGTTAAAAAGTTTGAGTAATGCAGTCTGAAATTCAGGAGAGCTGTTTTTTAAGCATCTAATTTTTTATGTTGTCAGGGCCACAAGATTTCTTACATTTGAGGGATTTCAGTTTTCCAATAAGTTATTGTTGGGTTATTGGATAATCTAGTGGATTTTGGTTGTTTTTGATACATGATTCAAGAGCATTCAATTTTTCAAGAACTTGTAATTGGTTGGGATTATTCAGAGGGTCAGCTTGATGTGTATAGAGCTTCTCAAAATAATCTTTCCAAATGTGACCATCTTGTATAGCTAGTTCTTGTGGCTTTGTATTGTTTAGACTGTTCCACATGCTCCAGAACTGACCCTGATCAATTGTGTTTTCCATCTTCTGAAGTGTGGTGTTATAATAATCAAATTTCTTCTGTCTCAGTGTGTTTTTGTAATGTTTCAGAAGTTCTGAGTGCTTTGAGCGTAATTCTGAGTTGACTGGATCTTTGTGTTTTTGATTGGAAATGAATCGTAGCTCTTGTCTAATTGTTTTACTGTCATGGTCAAACCACTTTTCAGAAGGTTTTTGTTTAGCTCTATTTTTGTGTTTATATGTGGTAGTTTCATTTAAATTAGCCTTTTTTTGCTATATTTTCAAAAATGTCATTAATATGTTTAATTGCTAAATTTATTCCTTTCCAATTATTATCATATGTTGAATTGTCAACAGTGTTATGAATGACATTTGAATTGACTTCACTACTTAATATATGTTCAGCAGCACCTACGAGTCCATCTATCTGGTGTCTTAGTTTATGTAGATGAATGGGCTTTTTATGAATGTCCCTTGATTTGCTGTTTTCCCCTTTAATGAGAAGATTGATCTGGCTGTGATCAGACAGGGGCGACTGGGCTTTGACGGTAAATGCACTGAAATGGGAAGGGCTTATATTTGATATGGCATAATCTACAACACTGTTCCCCAGATCTGAGCTATAGGTGAATTGTTCGCAGGAATCTCCTTTGATTCTACCATTGAGGATATAAAGACCTAAAGTTTGACAAAGGTGGGCTACCTCTTTCCCGTGCCTATTGACTCCAGTATCCTGGTTATTTCTTCTAGGTAGAGTACTGAAGAGACCTTGGGGTATATGTGTGAACAGATGTTTATCTCCTGAATTATCAATATAGTCTAATTCTGAGCCAGTTCGAGCATTTAAATCTCCACATAGTAAAATTTTCCCCAGAGTTTGATATTGATGAATTTCTTCCTGTAACGTGTGGAATACTTCATCGTCGTAGTATGGGGAATCTGATGGAGGAATGTACATTCCACAGATAAAAAGGTCTTTATCTAGAATTCCAAAGCTTTTATCCAACTTTAACCAAATGTGATTTTTGCCTTGCTGTACTGGTGATGTAAAAGGGGCAAGGTCATTTTTTATCCATATGACTAAACCTCCAGAATCTCTACCACGGTGTACTGAGTTGAGTTTCCATGAGGGCACTATGATTTCAGAGTAACTTGGAGGACACTGAGTGGACACATCTGATCTACACCATGTTTCTGTTAGAATTAGGATGTCAACATTTGTGATGCTATTTAAAAACTCTGTGTTTGTGCTTTTTAATTCAAATGTTTTAGAGCACAAACCCTGAATATTCCAAAAGCTAATATTTAACATTTGATATGATCAGCGATTAAGCAATACTGCTGTTTATCTGGAGGCAAAACCAAAAATAAAACCTTTTATAAATAAAATAAAATAAATAAATATAAAAAATAAAATAAGTAATAGTAATAGTAGAGCAAGTAAAAAAGGTAGTCAAACTGATTAAAATAAATCATTGTGAATAATGACTTAAAATAATAACAATAATAATATAGTAATAACAATAACAACAATCGATAATAAAAATAATCACAATGATAATAATCATTGTGTTGTGATCAATCATTGTAGATTTTAGTTGAGCATTTTGTTGCAGAGAAGGCTTAGCAGTAGTTTAATTTCTCCATTATCACTAATGGGAAGTTCCTGAGCGGATGATGAGGGTGTCTGCTGTGACAGTACTTGGGCATAGCTGCGTGTCTGCTGGGATCTGCCTTCAGTGTAGAGCTGACTCTCCTGCTGTCTGTGAGACCCTCCTGAAGTCCTGGGTTGTCTGTGAAGGTCTCGTGGGGGTCTTGAGCGAGATGAAGGTCCAGATGGCTCGAATGGCTGCATTCTCACAGTTCTTTTTGCTCCTTTATAGCTGGTTGTTGGGAAGCGTCCAAGGGCAACATCTTTGATAGCTTTGGCAAAAATCCTGACTCCATCCTGATTCAGGTGGAGCCCGTCATACAGGTGCCATGGTCTTACAGAGCTGTGATGGACTAAGTGCACGTCTCTCTCTCTCTCTTCTCACTCACACACACACACCCACACTTCTTCACACACACTCTCGCTCTTGTATCTCGCCTCTCTCTCGCAATCACACACTCACACACACACACACTCTCTCTCTCTCTCCTCTCTCTCTCACACACACACCCCCCACACACACACACCACTCATCTCTCTCTGTTTCTCTCGCTCTCTCTCTATCACTCACACACTCCACACACACACAACTCTCTCTCTCTCTCTCTCTATGTCTCTCACTCACACACACACACACACACCTCTTCTCTCTCTTCTCTGTCACGCATCACTCACTCAACACTCACACACACAAACAAACACACACCACTCTCACACACACCCTATCTATCTCTGTCTCCTGCTCTCTCTCTCTCATCACACCACTAACACAAGACCACACTCTCCTATCCTCTCTCTCTCTCTCACTCAAACACTCACACACCAAACCACTCTCCGCTCTCTCTCTCTCTCTCTTCTCGCACTCACACACACAACACACACCACTCTCTCGCTCTCTCTCTCTCTCGACTCTATCTCTCTGTCACTCACTCAATCACACCCACACAAACACCACACACACACACACACAAACAACAAACACTCACTCACTCACTCACTCTCTCTCGCTCTCTCACTCACACACTCACACACGCACACCACTCTCTTCTCTCTCTCCTCTCTCTCTCTCTCTCACACACACAAACACACACACACTCTCTCTCTCTCTCTTCTCTCTCACACACACACACAAACTCACACACAAACACACACATACACACTCACACACACAAACACACTCTCTCTCTACTCTCTCTCACTCTCTCTCTCTTCTGTCACTCACTCAATCAATCACTCACACATCACACACACACACCAACACACACAAACACACACACACACACACACCTCTCCCTCTCTATTTCGCTCACTCAAACATTTTTACACAACACTCTCTCTCTATCTCCTGTCAATCACTCACTCAATCACCAACACACACAACACACACACACACCACACTCTCTCTCTCTCTCTTCGCTCTCACTCGCCTCTCTCTCTATCAAACACACACCACCTCTCTCCTAGCTCTCTCTCTCTCCTCTCACTCACAACTCAAACACGCACACACTCTCTCTCTCTCTCTCTCTCACACACACACAATCTCCTCTCTCTCTCTCTCAGCTCACTCGCTCTCTCTCCTCTCACACACGCACACACTACTCTCTCTCTCTCTCTCTCTCTCTCTCTCTACACTACACCTCCCACACACACACTCTCACTCTCTCTCTCACTCACACACACCACACACACACACAACTCTCTCTCTCTCTCTCTCACTCACACACTAACACACCACCTCTCTCTCTCTCTCTCTCTCTCTCTCTCTCTCTCTTGTCACTCACTCACTCACGCACTCACTCACTAACACACACACACACACCCTCTCTCACACACACACACACACACACCTCTCGCTCTCTCTCTCGCTCTCGCTCTCACACACACACACACACTCTCGCTCTTCTCTGTACTAACTCACTACTAACGCACACACACACACACACACAACACCACCCCACACCTTCTCTCTCTCTCTCTCTTCCTCTCGCGCTCTCTCTCTCTCTAAAACACCACTCACACTCTCGCACACACATACACACACACACACACTCTTTCTCTCTCTCTGTCTCTCTCTTCTCTCTCTCTCTCTCTCACACACAATCTCTCTCTCTCACACACACACTCAATTCAATTCAATTCAAATTCAAATAGCTTTATTGGCATGACAAAAATACATTTTGTATTGCCAAAGCATTAAGACAACAAAGAGAATGGTTTAACATCTGAACATTTACATTAGAACATCTTAACATTTATTTATATATTATAACTAATATGTAATATAACTAATATGGAAATGTCATGTATGCCCAAAGATACATATAGGGGAAAAAATAATAATAATACAAATAAAAAAATGTATAGTCCCGATTCTCCTGTAGCAACTGCTGGACAGAGAAATGTAAGATATGTACACGAGTACCAGTATTTCAGCTCTGGCCTGTGAGAGTGTGTGTGTGGCGGTGTGTTTCTGGAGTGTGTTTGTCCCTCAGGTCACAGCACCATGCTACTAGTTTTGCAGCAATATTTGCACATTTGGCTTTTTCACCGAGAATGAAACAAAGTTTTTCGGTTGGGGTGCAACTATTAAATTGGGGAAATATTTTGTTTATTTTGGGGTAATAGTGGTCTCTGATGGTTAGGTATTTGGGGCATTCTGTGAGGAAGTGCAGCTCTGTCTCTATCTCTCCCAGACTGCAGTGAGAGCAGAGTCTCTCCTCACGGGAGAGCCAGGTTTGTCTGCGCCGGCCCGTCTCTACAGACAGACTGTGCTCGCTGAGTCTGTACATCGTCAGTGTTTTCCTGAGCTTCACATCAGTCACTGTGCTCAGGTAGCTTGCCGTGGTGTACTCTCGATTTAGTGCCGAATAACATTCTAATCTGTGCTGGTTTTTGATGGTGTTTGTCCAGTGGGTGATGTACTTGTGTTTCTCTGTGTTGATGATCTGTGTGGGCCGAATGGTTGAGAGTGAGTGTGAGTCCTGAGGCTGGCTGATCTCTGTCAGTCTCAGCAGCAGCTGAAGGAGGGGACTCTTCGTGAGGCTCAGCTCTTGGTGCTTCAGGGCTTTATAATGGTACGTGCTGGGGTCACTTGTCTTTAGGTGTTTCCAGAATTTGACAGCTCTTTTTTGGATGTTTAGAAGGAGAGGCTATTGGCCTAATTCTGCCCTGCATCCATTATTTTGTGTTTTTCTTTGGACTTTGAATATTCTTTAACAGAAATCTAAATGCATATTTTCAATTGGATGTTTTTCCATGTTTAAAAAAATCTAATTTTATAGATGGACCCCACACCTCACTGCCATATAATACAATTGGTTCAATTACTGATTTGAAAAGTTTGAGCCAGATTTGGATTGGGATGTCAATTTTAATTGATCTTTTGATGGCATAGAAAGCCCTTTGAGCTTTCTCTCTGAGCTCATTCACAGCCAAAGTAAAGTTACCTGTTGGAGTAATTTTTAGGCCGAGGTAAGTGTATGTTTTTGTGGTTTCAATGGTTCCGTGTGATAGTGTGAATGTGTGTGTTAGTCCCTGAGGTCTGGAGCGTTTCTGGAAGATCATGACTTTAGTTTTTTGGAGGTTGACTGTCAGGGCCCAGGTCTGACAGTAATCCTCCAGCAGATTCAGGCTGTCCTGAAGCCCTTCTTTAGTGGGCGACAGGAGAAGCAGGTCGTCTGCGTAAAGAAGACACTTTATTTCTGTGTCATGTAGAGTGAGACCTTGAATGGGAGCATGTTCTAAAACATTGGCCAACTGGTTAATGTAAATGTTGAAGAGGGGGTGTTTAAACTGCAGCCCTGTCTCACTCCACGCCTCTGAAGAAAAAATTCTGTTCTTTTGTTTCCAATTTTAACAGCACATTGGCTGATTGTGTACATGGATTTGATCAAATCATAGAATTTACCTCCTATTCCGCTGTCACTTAGTTTTAGGAATAATCCTTCATGCCAGATTGAGTCGAATGCTTTCTTGAAATCAATAAAACAGGCAAAAATTTGGCTTTTGTTTTGATGTACATATTTATCAATTAGTGTTTGTAGTGTAAAAATGTGATCAGATGTGCGGCATTTTGGGAGGAAACCAATTTGGGATTTACTCAAGGCATTGTGTTTGATAAGAAAGTCTGAAGTCTTGTGTTTAAGATGCTGCAGAACACCTTCCCCAGGTTACTGTTCACACAGATGCCTCGGTAGTTGTTGGGCTCCAGTTTGTCTCCGTTCTTGTGAATGGGGCTGATGAGGCCCTGGTTCCAGATCTCAGGGAAGAACCCTACACACAGAACATCACTGAAGAGCTTGAGGATGGCCAGTTTGAAGCGTTGCTCTGTGTGTTTCAGCATCTCGTTCAGGATGCCGTCAACACCGCAGGCTTTCTTGGGCTCCAGGACCCGTAATTTATCTTCTAACTCTTTCAGTGTTATGGGGAAATCTAAGGGGTTTTGATATGCTTTTATTGATTTTTCAAAAATGTCTAGTTTTTTAATTATTTGATTTTGATCAGAGTTTTGAATTTCAGTTGGGCTATATAATTCTTGGAAATGATTCTTCCATATCTCTCCATCTTGGATAGCCAGATCTTCTTGATTTGATTTGTTTAATAATTTCCATTTATCCCAGAATTTGTTTGAATTTATTGATTTTTCGATCTCTTCAAACTGGTCTTGCAGAAACCGAGCTTTTTTCCGGCGGAGTGTGGCTTTGTATTGCCTCAGTGCCTCGCAGTAATGAAGACGGAGCTCCTGGTTTTCTGGTTGACGGTGTTTTTGGTTGGATAAATTTCGGAGGTTTTTTCTCAGAGCCTTACAGTCTGAATCAAACCATCTATCAGTGTCCAATTTCTTTTTCTTTGGTTTTATAATTGTCATATCACTTCTTTGTGCTGTCTTATAGAATATGTAATTTATATCTTTCACTGCTTGATTGATGCCAAATTGATTTTTAGGGTATTCCTGTATTTGGAAAGAATGTAAGAGGGACTGTATTTCTGACGATTCAGTAGCGTTGATGTAATTAGTAGTACTGTTTTCTGTCCATTTGAATGACATAATTTTGTGCATTTGATATGGTGTCCTAATTGGTTTGGGTAATGTTTCAGACTGCTTTATATAGAGGGTGATTTGGCTGTGGTCTGAGAAAGGTTTCAAGGGTTTGACTGTGAATGCTCTCAAAGAGGAAAGATCTAGATCTGTGATTGTATAATCTACAGTGCTGCTACCAAGAGCTGAGCTGTAGGTTAACCGACCGAGTGAGTCATCTCGCAGTGTTCCATTGACGATGTACAGAGCCAGGTTCTGACAGAGCTGCAGCAGCTGCCTTCCGTGAGAGTTCACTACCTGATCACAGTTCTGTCTGGGAGGGTGAGAAGGGAAAAATCTGTTATTGCCAGTAATGAATCTGGTGCCTTGTGATTCTATGAAATCTAATCTGTCACCGGTTCTAGAATTCAAGTCACCCATAAGCAGCACATTTCCCTGGGCCTGGAAATGGCTGATTTCTTGCTCTAGGTTCTGAAAGGTTTCTTCTTGGAAATAGGGAGACTCGAGGGGTGGTATGTATATGGCACAGAGGAAGACGGGCTGAGATGTTGATATGATGCCTTTTTTAATTTTCAACCACAGGTGGTACTGTTCTCTTTTGACTAATTCTATGGACAGTTCAGATTTAGTCCAGATTATCATCCCTCCCGAGTCTCTTCCCTGTGTGGTGGATCTGAGTTTGACTGAAGATAATATCGTTTCTCTGTATCCTGAGGGACAGCCAGTGGACTCATCCCTATACCAACAGGGTCTCCTGTAAAATTTATTTTTTTTATTTTTTTTTTTATTTTTTTTTTTTTAAATCTAAGTCTGGAAGTTCTCTCATAAAGTCTGATTTGTACTATCAGGCCAAATACTGAGGAGTACAGACC
The DNA here is from genome assembly GCA_018155175.1 of Sinocyclocheilus anophthalmus. Taxonomy (NCBI): domain Eukaryota; kingdom Metazoa; phylum Chordata; class Actinopteri; order Cypriniformes; family Cyprinidae; genus Sinocyclocheilus; species Sinocyclocheilus anophthalmus. Next base: position 16,786 of record JADLZN010006235.1, on the reverse strand, counting down.
TTGAATATTCCACGAGGAGATGCTAAGTGATTTCATCAGAAAAAGAAAGAGTCTATAGAGTTTGTTTGCTATTTTGAGAAAAAGAGAAAGACATAAAAAGAGCAAAAACAAAACCAATTGGATGCAACAGTAAATACATCTCTCTCTCTCACTCACACACTCACACACACACACACACACTCTCTCTCTCTCTCTTCTCTCTCTTGTCACTCACTCACTCTCTCTCTCACACACACACACACACTTCTCTCTCTCTCTCTCTCTTTCTCTGTTCACTCACTCATCTCTCTCTCAAACAACACTGCGTCATCTCTCTCTAAAAACACAATCGGCTCTCTCTCTCTCGCACACACACACACACTCTCTCTCTCTCTCTCTCTCTCTCTCTCTCACACACACACACAACACAACACAACACTCTCTCTCTCTCTCTCACACACCAACAACCACGCTCTCCTCTCTCTCTCTCGCTCTCTCTCTCTCTCTCTCAAACACACACACTCTCTCTCTCTCACACACAACACACACACACACACACACACACAGCAGCTCTCTGGCGGCCGCTCAGTGCGCTTGTCATTGAAATGAACATCATAAACTCTCACATTCTCTCTCTGCAGGTTTTAAATGCGTTGAGAGTCTGACAGATTTCATTGTGAATGCTCCAGCTTTTTCATAAATGACATCATCACTGCCTTTATGACGTCATGTCCGCCTTTATTAAATCATTACCGCATCTACAGCCCAACACCTGATGATGATGATGACGATGGGATGTTCTCATCCTCAGATCAGAATGTGTGTTGTGGTGGGCGGGGCCATGCTGTGGGTGGGGCTGGAGAGTGGGCGAAGCCAGCGTTCAGCTCCTTTAACTCGCAGCATACATCATGCGCTAATTAAGCAGGTTATTTAATTACGAGGGCAGCACGCATGAGATGGCATTACTCCCGGCCAATTAGGAGGCACCGCTGCACGCGTCAGACAGCCACACCTTCCCTTTATAAGCAGCACTGCTGACAATCCACAAGCATTGCAGCAGCAAATCTTCCCAGTTTTACTCTGTAAACAATTATTGATGTAACCATCGTTAACTTGAATTCAGATGTATTGCTCTTGTTATCTATTTTTATTAAGATTATTATGTATGATCTATAAAATAAATAATGAATTATAAATAATTAAAATGATATATCCCATTAATTTTTATTATACATACTAAGATATATATCATATGACTTTATATGTGTGTCAATATATAGTGCAGAATAATTATAGGTATCTTTTATTTTTGTTATATTATTACTTTATGCATCTATCTATTAATAATATTTGTCGAGATATATACTTTTTTTTTAATAAATATTTTTATATGTATTAGGTGTATTGTATATTTTATTAAAATAGGCAAATTGATTTTAATATATATATATATATATATATATATATATAGATCTATATATAAAGTGCATAATAAAATTAGATAAAAATTATATTTATTTGTTATATATTTAGCATATATATTTAAGTTTATACGCACGCATTGGATTAATGCATATTCATTTATTTTTGTATAGATATATATATATAATATATAGATATTAGTATTACAGTATTTCAGAATTAAGATATTATATATACAAGTATATATATCATAAATTTTTTTATGATGTATTTATTTGAGCATGTACCTGTAAAATTCAGTCCGTTATGCTGTTTTTTCCCCCAATTGGTATTTATTATAATATCATTTTAATTTGTTATCGATTTATTGTGAGTTACTGGTTTGTAGCGCAAGTGTTTCATCCTTTGCTTCACTTAGTTACTCTAGCGGCTGATGAACCGGACTCTCGTACACTCACGGACAATAACTGAAATAAGATGCGGTGGATGTCTTCAGCGGCGTGTGAACGTGACTGTGTTTCGTCTGTCTGTATTTATGTGTTTCTGTTTCGAGCGTAGACGGTCTAACCGGAGCGGCACACACTGAAACATCTGGTTTAGCTCCCTAGATCAATGCTGAGGTCCTGAAGGTGATGTTTGTGAGCCTTTCTGAGGCAGATATCTGAAGGTCATGGGCTCCCGGATCCAATGACCTTTGACCTTTGACCTTCGCAGGTCTGAGGACTGATGGAGCTCATCTGTGTTACTTCATCAGCAGAAGAACAGTACATTTCATTTTAATCAGTATCCTGCGTTTCAGACCAAAGCTAATAAATCAGTCGCACTCCCAGATAATTGTTACGATAAATCAAAAATGAGTTTCTAGGTAACGGCTTTTCATATACAGTTATTAGACGATGTAAAACTGAGTTATATTAATATGTCAGAATGACACATTATTTCATATTGATAAATATGTGTGATTTGATTTAAAGGAATATTTTATTGCAGTAAAATAAAACAAAATGTCTAAAATATAACAAGTTGTGGTATTTTATTTGTTTAGCTGTGTTGATATATTTATAATTATTTTATACATGTATGTGTGTGCCTGCGTGTGCGTGATTGTGCGTGCGTGTGCGTGCGTGCGAGAGCGTGCGTGTGCATGCGTGAGCGTGCGTGCGTGCGCGTGCAAGCGTGAGTGTGCGTGCGAGTGCGCGCAAGTGCGCGCGTGTGTGCGCGTGCGTGAGTGTGTGCGTGTGTGCGAGTGTGCGCGAGTGTGCGCGTGTGTGCGCGTGCGTGTGAGTGTGCGTGAGTGTGCGTGCGTGTGCGAGTGCGTGTATGTGTGAGTGTGAGTGTGTGTATGTGAGTGTGTGCGAGTGTGCGCGTTAGGGGTAGAGCGTGCAGTGAGCTGTGCGCGCAGTTGTGCGCGTGTCGTGCGGCGTGACGCGATGTTGCGTGATGCTGTGCGTGCGTGTGTGCGTGCGTGTGTGAGTGCGTGCGTGAGTGTGCGTGTGTGTGTGAGTGTGAGTGAGTGTGAGTGTGAGTGTGTGAGTGTGCGCGAGTGTGAGTGAGTATGAAGTGAAGGTGGTAGTGTGAGTGTGTGTGAGTGTGTGTGTGTGGGGTGAGGAGTTGAGTGAAGTGTTGTGAGTGCTGTTGTGAGGATGTTGTGTGAGTATGAGTGTAAGTGTGGTTAAAAATGTGTTGTGAGTGTGTGTGTGTGTGCGTTATTTGTGTGTGGGTGTGTGTGCGTGAGTGTGCGTGCGTGAGCGTCCGTGAGCGTGAGTGTGTGAGTGTGAGTGAGTATGAGTGTAAGTGTGTGAGTGCAAGTGTGAATGTGAGAGAGTGTGTGTGAGTTAAGTGTTTTTGAGGGTGTGTGAGTCTGAGTGTGTGGGAGTATGAGTGTAAGGTGTGCGCTGAGTGTGGTGCCGTTGTGTTGTTGCGTGGTGTGTGCTGATGTGTGTGTTGTGAGTGTGTGGTGGGTGTGTGGTGCCGTGAGTGTGCAGGGTGTGCGGGAGGGGCATGTGTGTGTTTGTTTTTGTGTGTGTTTGTGTGTGTGGGTGTGAGTGTGTGTGAGTGTGAGTGTGTGTGATTGTGAGTGAGTGAGTGTGTGTGAGTGACTGAGTGACTGATGTCCAGTGAGCGTGCGCGTGCGCGTGAGTGAGTGTGTGTGAGTGTGAGTGAGTGTGTGTGAGTGTGAGTGTGTGTGAGTGGGAGTGTGTGTGTGCGTGTGAGTGTGTGCGGGTGTTTGAGTGGTGTGTGTGTGTGTGTGTGTTTGTGAGTGGGTGTGTGTGTGTGACGTGTGCGGGAGTGTGGGTGTGCGGAGTGTGAGTGTGTTTGTGGTGTGTGAGTGTGTGTGTTGAGTGTGTGTGAGTGAGTCTCTGTGTGTGAGTGAGTGAGTGAGTGTGTGTGAGTGTGTGAGTGTGCGTGTGTGTTGTGGTGGCAGTGAGTTGTGTGTTGTGTGTGAGTGTGTGTGGGTATAGAGGTGTGCTCTGTGTGGAGTGTGAAGTGCGTGTGTGTGTGTGTGCGTGATGTTTGTTGTGTGTGAGTGGGCGTGGTTTCTTGTGTGGTGTGAGGTGTGTAGTGGTGTGTGTGTGAGTGTGTGTGGATGTGTGTGTGTGTAATGGTCAGGTGTGTGAATGTGAGTGTGTATGTGTGTGTGCGTGTGTGTGAGTGTGTATGTGTGAGAGAGAGAGAATGTGTGTGAGTGAGTGGTGTGGACTGTGTGTGCGTAGTTGCGTGAGTGGAGTGTGTGTGTGGTGTGTGTGTGTGTGGTTGTGAGGGTGTGTGTGTGTGAGGTGGGTGAGGTGTGAGTGTGTGTGATTTGTGTGTGTGTGTGTGTTTGTGTTTGTTTGTGTGTGTGAGTGTGAGTGTGTGTGGGTGTGTGTGTGTGTGTGTATGTGGAGTGTGGTGTGTGAGTGTGTGTGAGTGTGTGTGAGAGAAAGTGTGTGAGTGTGTGAGTGTGTGTGTGCGTGTGTGGGAGTGTGTGTGTGTGTGCGTGAGTGTGAGTGCGTGTGTGTGCGTGTGAGTGCGTGCGTGCGTGCGAGTGTGAGTGTGTGCGTGCGAGTGAGTGAGTGTGTGTGTGTGTATGTGTGGGTGGGGGTTTGTTTGGGGTTTGGGTGGAGTGTGTGTGTGTGTGGTGTGTTTGTGTGTGTGTGTGTGTGTGATGAGTGGTGTGTGTGGTGTGTGTGAGTGTGATTTGAGTGAGTTGAGTGGTGTGTGTGTGTGCGGGTGCGTGAGTGTGCGTGAGGGTGAGTGGGAGTGTGTGTGGTGTGTGTGGGGAGTGTGCGTTGAGCGTGAGTGTGGTGGGTGGTGGGGGTGTGTGGGTGTGTGTGTGGGTGAGTGTGTGTGAGTGTGAGTGAGTGTGTGAGGTGTGTGTGTGTGTGGTGTGTGTGTGTGTGGGTGTGTTTTGGGTGTGTGTGTGTGTGTGTTGTGTGAGTGTTGTGTGTGTGTGAGTGGTGAGTGAGTGTGAGTGTGTGTGTGTGTGTGGTGGGTGTGCGGGCAGGGTGCGGAGTGTTGTGTGTGTGTGTGTGTTGTGTTTGAGGGTGTGTGGTGTGTTTCTTGGGTGTGGGGGTGTGCTGTGTGTGTGGGTGAGTGTGGTGTGTGTGTGTGTGTGTGTGCGTAAATGTGTGTGTGTGTGTGTGTGTGTGTGTGTGTGGTGGTGTGGTGTGTGTGTGTGTGTGGGTGTGTGGTGGTTTGAGTGTGTGTGTGTTGAGTGTGTGTGTGTGTGAACTGATGATTAATGGTTGCATTGGCACAGTCAATTTTAATATGCAATTAATTTTGTTTTTATTAAATAGAGAATATGAAAGTGATAATAATTAATTTACTAGACGCAAGTTATATTGTAAACAAAAATTAATTTTCTTTAGAAAAACATTGCACTGATGAATCATTAACATAGTGACATTATAAAGAAACTAAGTAATGTATTAAAGAAAAGTTAAAATAAACAGAGATACTATCAGAATATGCATTAATAAACAAGTTATTAAAATTAAATTAAAAAAAACACTAATACACAAACATTTACAATGCCCATTTGTTTTGCCAGTTTAGGAGGCACTTTAAATTATTAATTTTATTTTATTTTTCGATAATAATAATAATAATAATGTAATAATTTATAAAATTAACTCTTATTGATTAATAAATTGATTGATGTGTTCATGTTAATTAGTCAAAATCAAATCTAAATGTAATTTTTATTATGAAATAGTTTTCAAAAATGGATATTAAATGTTTTAATTACTATGCAATTTTTAATATTTTGTATATTCAAAGTACTAGTTTGTTAGTTTACAATATATAATTTTAACTAAACAATAATGTGTTTTCTTTAAAAGAACATCCACTGATGATGTATAATGATTAAGAAATCATTTTATGTATTTAAAAGCGGGGAAGACTTGTTTCTGTGAGTGTGTTTTGTTTTAGATCATGCTTCAGATTTTGAAATATAAACACTGAGCGGTGCAGGAAGACAGAAACACTCATTAAAAACTCATTGTGCTGATGTTTTCCCCGCTGACGCTCTGAACTGATCTGCTGTTTTTAGCAGCATGTTCTGATGTAAAGATGTTTCTGATGTCTCAGCATGTCTCAGCTGTGCAGCTTTAAGACTTCATGAAGAGAGCCTCAGAAGAGAAGCACTGACTCGGGGTCAGCTCTGGCCTTCAGTGTCTGATGAATGAGCTCACAGTGACATGAAGAGCTGGTCTGCTGTCTGTATAATTCAGTGAATTCATCAGAAGTGCATTACGCGATGTTTCATACGCGCTCGTCCTTTATTAATGCGCTCCCTGCGAGCGGCTCCATCTATTAGTAAACGGCAGACATCTTTTCACACCAGAGATCTTATTACAGGCTGATGAACGACACACAGCCGTCTGGAATAATCATGACTCTTATAGTTTCTCAGAGACGTCTCTTCTGCTCAGCTTTTATTGGATTAAAAATACAGAAAAAATGTGAAATGTTATTGCAATTTAAAACAGCTGTTTTCTGTGTGAATATCTGTTAAAATGTCATTTATTCCTGTGATCAAAGCTGCATTTTATTTTTGTTTGTTTGTTTTTAAATAATTTTAATATTTTTTGTGTGGAATTAAAAAATGTTTTTGTTTTATTGACTTTTCAGTCGTCACATCTCACATATTAGTTTGTTTTAACTTAAATGTATTTTATTTATTTATTTATTTCCATGGGTATTGGCGCTTTCTTTCTTTCTTTCTTTCTTCTTTTATCTTGAATGTCAACAACTTATTTTATTTCACCTACTTTTAACCATTAAATTTCATTATTAATTAATTAATTCTTTATTTAGTTTTAAATTTTTAGGATTTTTAATGTATTATTTTATTTATTTATTTAATTATGATTTTTCAACATTGGTGAATTTTAAACAGTCACATGGTGTATTGTTTTTTGTTGTTGCTTTGAAAAAAAAATTTTAGTATTAATTAATCCATCTTTTCATTTAATTTTTTTTTTTGCTTTATTTAATCTAAAGTCAATCTCTTGTCAATGCATTTTGAAAGTGCTTGTTTCATCAAATGACTGTGTAACCTTTGTTTTAATTTGTTTTTATTTTATTTTTTTGGAAACCGTTGTGCTACGCATATGTTTGTGGAAACCTTATACATAACATTCAAAAGTGTTGGAGTACTTTGGGTGGGGTGTGGGGTGTCACTCGTGACTGATTCTTGTTTAAGTCCTCCCACACCGCCACAGGCAGCAAATCACAATGGAGTGTGGCATGTTCTCAGGAATATGCTAATCGAGGCTAACAGGTCCTCTCGTGTTCGTCCTGCTAAAACCTCTAACACACACACACACACACAAACACTCACACACACACACACACACTCTCACACACAACACACTCGCGCACACACACACACACAAACACACACCACACACACACACACACACACTGTCTCTCACACACACACACTCACTCACCACACACACACACACTCACACACCACTCACACACACACACACACAACACTCTCACACACACACAAACAACAACTTCACACACCCACATCCAGAAACACTAACACACACAAACACACACCACACACACTCACACACACACACACACACACTCTCACACAAACACACAAACCACACACACACACTCTCCACACACAACACACACACACTCTCAAAGGTTCATCTGATTTCTGGAGATTCTGGCCAGATTCTTGTTCTCATCTGAAGCGATCTTCATTTATCTTTAAATCCAACTTTAATGTGCTTAGGAGATAAAAAAGTCAAGTCACCTTTATTTATATAGCGCTTTTAACAATACAGATTGTGTCAGAGCAGCTTTACAGTATCAAAATAGGAGAATAGTGTGTCAATAATGCAAAATGAAAATAGTAAACACTCCCCCAATAAGCAAAACAGAAGAACCAGAACTCCATCGGTGACAGAATGGAGTAAAAAACCTTGGGAGAAACCAGGCTTAGTCGGGGGGCTAGTTCTCCTCTGACCAGACGAAACCATCAATTCAATTCCAGGCTGCAGCAAAGTCAGATTGGGCAGAGGACTCATCTGGTTCCTGTGGTCTTGTCCCGGTGGTCGTCTGAGACAAGGTGACAGGGGATCTGTATCTGGGGCTCATCTAGTTGTCCTGGTCTCCGCTGTCTTTCAGGGCTGAAGAGGTCCTCTCTAGGTGCTGATCCACAATCTGGTCTGAATCGTACTGGATCCGGTTGACTGCAGTGACCATCTGATCTGGATTCAGACTGGATCTGGTGGCTACGGTGATCTTGGAATAAGAGAGAAACAGACTAATATTAGCCTAGATGCCATTCTTCTAGTGATGTAGCAAGTACATCGGGTGTATGAGAAGTGTCCCGGTTCCAGTTGACATATTAATGCAGCCTAACAATCCTTTAACAGATTTGAATATTAGAAGAGTATTAGTGTGTTATGTGTAAGCCAGGTTAAAGAGATGGGTCTTTAATCTAGATGTAAACTGACAGAGTGTGTCTGCCTCACGAACAATGTTAGGTAGATTATTCCAGAGTTTGGGAGCTAAATAGGAAAAGGATCTGCTGCCCACAGTTTATTTTGATATTCTAGGTATTATCAAAAATGGCCAGAGTTTTGAGATCACAGCAGACGTGAAGGACTATAATGCAATAAGAGCTCGTTCAAAAAATGAGGTGCTAAACCATTCAGGGCTTTATAAGTAATATGCAAGATTTTAAAATCTTTATGATGTTTAATAGGGAGCCAGTGCTTTGTTGACAGAACCGGGCTAATATGGTCTTACTTCCTGGTTCTAGTAAGAACTCTAGCTGCATTTTGGACCAGCTGGAATTTAAGCGTGCAGAACAACCACTCAAAGCATTACAATAATCTAACCTTTAGGTCATGAACGCATTAATTAACTTTTCTGCATTTGACATTGAGAGCATAGGTTGTAATTTAGATATATCTGAGATGGAAAAATGCAGTTTTATAAATGCTAGAAACGTGGCTTTCTAAGGAAAGATTGCTATCAAATAGCACACCTAGGTTCCTAACTGATGATGACGAATTGACAGAGCAGCCATCAAGGGTAGCCAGTGTTAGTACTATGATACGGTCTCAATCCTGACTGGAAATCATCACAGATACCATTTTTCTCTAAGAAGGAATATAATTGTGAGGATACTACCTTTCTAGTATCTTGGACAGAAAAGGGAGATCCGAGATTGATCTGTAATTAAATAGTTCTTTGGGGTCAAGTAGAGGTTTTTTATGAGAGGCTTAATAACAGCCAGTTTGAAGGTTTTGGGGACATATCCTGTCTATGAATGCTGATACCAATGCATCTTTTTCATTATCAGCATTAATATTAAAATCATCAACAATTAGGACTTGATCTGCAGCCAGCACTAACTCGGATATAAAATCAGCAAATTCTTTAATAAAGTCTGTATGGTGGCCTGTATACAGTAGACAGTATAAACGTCTCAGGGGATTTATCATTAACACTTGTTTCTCTGGATAATGTTATATGAAGCACCATTAATTCAAATGAGTTAATCTTGAAACCAGAGCTCTGAGAAATACTGAAAACATTGTTATAAATTGAAGCAACACCTCCCCCTTTACCTTTTGGATGCGGCTCATGTTTATAACAGTAATATTGGGGGGTAGACTTATTTAAAATAATGTAATCATCAGGTTTTAGCCAGGTTTCTGTCAAACAGTGCACATCTAGGTTAAGATGTCAAAGGAAAGGTTATTGTTTTCATTTTATGATGTTCATGTTTTCTTCCCTTCAGATGGTTGCTTCCATAGAGGTTTTCACCTTTACTTTCTCAGCCATCATTTCTCACGTCATGTTTGTTTGTTTACTTACTTAATTATTTGATATCATTGACTTATGAACTGTCACATCTCACATTGTGTCATTGGTTTGTTCCCCAGAGGTCTTGACTTTCCTTATTTATTTTGTATCTTGAATTTTTCAAAAGCTTACTTTTTTGAACTATTGCATCTCATTGTTTAATTAATTAATACATTTTTTAGTTTGATTTTTTTTTTTTTAAACTTTTCAGCTAACACTGAATGTTTTGTTTTAAGTATTTTATACTTAATGCGTTCTTCTATTGTGTTTTATTCGATTTTACTTTATTTTCACATATTTTATTTTTTCTTACATCAATGTATTAATTCCTTTGTTTTAATTTGTAAAAGTTTTTTTCCCATATTTTTTTCAAGGCTTTTTATTTTATTTATTTGTTTTAGCTTTTTTAAAAAGTATTATTTCCAGATGTGTAGACCTTGCATTTTTCAAGGCTTTGTTATTATTTTATTTTATTTTCAACTGTAACATCTCACGTTCTTTATTTTTGTTTTAAATAATTTTGAATGAATACATTTTCTTTTGTATTGTATTTTTGTTCCATTTTATCTGTCCCATCTCACATACATTTATTTATTAATTTTAGCTTTTTTAAAACTATTTTTCCTTGCCTTTGTCGAGCCTTTGTATTTGTTTTATTTACTTGACTTTTCAAATGTCACATCTTGCATTATTTTTTGTTAAATTATTTGTATATATTTTTTATTGCATTGATTTATTATCATTTACTTCTCAACAATCCCACCTCATGTCATTTTATTCATCAGTTTATTTGAACTTTTTAATAGTTTTAAATACCTTTTGTTATTCGTTTAGTTTAAATACGTTTTGTTTTTCCTTCAGCTTCGACCAATCAGAAGCTTTGCTGAAATCACAGACTGTCTGTGTCTGATTACAGTGTCTCAATCACTTACCTGTGTTTGCTCAAATATGTTGACATTCCCCGTCTGATTGTAATTATTCCCTCAGTCTCAGTCTCAGTCGTTACGTGTCTGTATCTGCGTCTCTCATCTCCAAGATATTTCACCTCACTTTTGTCCGTGTTCGCTCCATGTGACGGTTAATCTCTGTGATGCTCCTGATATTTTATTCAGTGCCTAATTAACTCAGAGACCCAGAACGGCCGCGAGCCGGCGGGATTCACAAGCTCTTTCATTTCAACCTCTTCCGTTGGTTTCATGCCATGTAATTTAAACTTAATTTTGTGTAACACCATTATCATGGACGTCAATGAGGCGAAACGATGAGCTGCACTGTAATTACGCGGCTCCTCGTTAGCTTTCCACTAAGTCACATAGAAATCAAAGACTCTCTGTTCTTAATAACCAAGAAACGACATAATTCTGCATCTCTGCCACTTAATTTGGTTTGTTTTTGCATTTGTCCTGGAGCTGCGGCCGCAGTTTTATTGATTTTGCTCTGACTGTGGTTGAGAAGAACAGTCAATTCATTTCTGATCTCTTATAAATGTCAGAGAGAAAAGAACAACAGAGACCATCAGAAATAAGTCAGATTCTAAACACCACGCACACATTCACTACACACACACACACGATACACAACCAACACACTCTTCTCAAACACACACACACACAAACACTCCACCCACTACCACTCTTCACACACTCACTCACTACTCACTCTACTCACCTCACACACACACTCACAGCACACACCAAACACACACACTCACCACTCACTCAATCACTCACTCACACTCACTCCACACCACTCAAACACACACTCACACTTACGCACACACACACACAAACACACACACACACACACACACACACACACACACACACACTCACTCACACACACACTCACACACACACACTCAATCACTCACTCACACACACACTCACAACGGTTGTTTTTTTATCACACACACACACACACACACAACACACACACACACACAAGCTCTCTCACACACATAACACCACTCACTACGCACTCACTCTCCACACTCACTCAAACCCACTCACTAACTCCACTCAATCACACAACCCACACACACACACACTTACTCACTTTCACTCACTCACTCACTCACACACACCACACACACTCTCTCACACACACACAAACTCACTCACACAAACACACACACAAACAAACAAACAAATCACCTCCTCACTCACACACCCAATCAAGCACACTCACTCACTCATCAAGCAAAACACACTCACACACACTTCACTCATCACACACACACCACACATCTCTAAAAAAGCACTCAACACCTCACTCACTCCACTCATCTCTCACACACTCACTCACACAAACTACTACAAGTCACACAAACACTCACACACACACACACACACACACACACACAACACACAACACAACACACACACACACAAACAACACAAACACACACACACACAAACACTCACTCACTCACTCTCACACACTCACTCACATTCACTCAAAAAACTCACTCAATCACTCACTCACAACACACACACACACAATCACTCACTCACACACACACAATCACACTCACTCACACACACACACACAACTCGATGCAGCTGTTAAGGTGTTTTGGGTAGTTGTCAGGATGTTGCTATACAGAGTTGATAAAGTGTTTAGATTCAGTTGCTATGCAGTTACTAGGGTCTTTTGATTAGATGCCAGGTCTACTTTTTTTGCTAAGTATAGATGTTTTTATGTGTTGCTATGCAGTTGCTAGCGCATGGATTATGGATTCTAGATTTTAAATGCAGTACTAGTGATGCTTGACTTTATTCACATAAAGGAGTTCCTGAAATATTTGTAGTTTTTCCAGTACAGTAGATGTTTACGTCACGGTTGCCCTTCAGACATGCTTCATCCCTTCATTCAGTAGTTCTGTGATGTTTGATCTCATCCTGTAACACCTGAAGCGTTTAATCACTGGAGATCCTTGCGTTTGAGGTGTGTGTTCAGGAAGACGTGTTTGTTGGCTCTACCTCTTCCAGGACTGGGAGCTTCCTCACTTCATGGGCGATCTGGACATGAACCTCCCGGGCCTTTCCACCATGCAGCTGAAGATCAAACTGCCCGTGTGCAAGCGCATCTTTAAAGACGAGTATCACATTCACATCACGGGTAACTCCGCACACTCGTGGCTTAAGTAGGGCACGACAGCAAACACACCGTGAGCACAGTTATGCCAGTGAATCCAGCGGTAGTGCTCTAAACTGTAGTTTGGGACAAGACGGATGAATTCATTCCTTTCCCAAAGGGACACGCTGTCAGAATATTAGCTTGTTAGATACATCTCTTTATAATTATGTGTTTGAAGGCAGCGCATACTAATTAGTATTTGCTCATCTGTAAACTTGCGTTTATATAATGGAGTCAGTAAATCTGAAGGACTCCTGCTGAAGTGTGTGAGCGAACCGCTTTAGTTTCTCTTTTTCCATCTCGCTGTGTTTCGCTCACTGTAGCGAGGGTCCTGATGGCCATCCTGGGAGTAGATGACCGCTCCCTCGAGGCTTGGGAAATGGCCCTCCTGCTCAACCATTCATAAAAGTCTTTAACCTTATTGTTTGGCGCGGTGATTTAGCATTCGAGAAGAACCCCGCATGAGTGCGCTAACAATGAAACCATTAGAAAGTGCTCAAACTCAGTATTGCACTTCTCAAGCGCCGTCTGAATCACAATTTCACTGGATAAATTCCCAACATGATAATCTTCCATTTCCATTTTTCTACCCTCAGGGAAATGGTTTAATGGTGCTTATGCATGCACTACAGGTGTTTGTGGGTGTTGCCAGAGTGTTGCTATGCAGTTTCTATGGTGTTTTGTATGTAGTTGCCAGAACATTGCTACACAGTTGCTGTGATGTTTTGGGTAGTTGCCAGGGCATTGCTAAGCAGGTGCTAGGGTGTTTTGAGTAGTTGGCAGGACGTTGCTATGCAGTTGCTGTGGTGTTTTTGGTACTTGCCAGGATGTTGCTACATAGAGTTGCTCAGGTGTTTTGAGTATATCACTGTGTGGTTGCTATGGTGTTTTGGGTAGTTGCCAGGGTGTTGCTATGCAGTTAATGGGTGTTTGGAGTTGCAGGGCATTGATATGAAGTTACTCTGGGTTTGGGTAGTGGCCAGGGCGTTGCTATCAGTTACTCTGTTGTTTTGGGGTAGTTGCCAAAGGCGTGCTATGCAGTTGATGGTGTTTGATAGTTGCCAAAAGGTTGATATGCAGGTAAGGTGTTTTGATTAAATGCCTGGGATGTACTATGGAAGAGCGTAGGCTGTTTTGGGGAGTTGCCAGGAGGTGATATACACAGTGCTTAAGTGTTGGGCATAGGTTACTATGCAGTTGCTAAGGTGTTTTGGGTAGTTGCCAGGATGTTGCTATACAGAGCTGCTAAAGCGTTTTGAGTATGTTACTCTGAAATACTCTGAAATACACTGGGATAAATTCCCAACACACTCATCTTCCCTTTTTTTCCTCTCTCAGGGAAATGGTTTAATTATGGAGTCATCTTCATGGTCCTCATCCTGGACCTCAACATGTGGAAGAACCAGATCTTCTACAAGCCCTATGAATACGGTCAATACGTAGGTCCAGGAGAGAAGATCTACACCGTGGAGGATCCGGAGACGCTGCACAACTTCAACCGCAGCACGCTGACCTGGGAGTGGCTCTCCACCAACACTGACCCCCTCACCAACCGGACGTTCGTCCAGAGAGACATGTTCCTTCACAGCCGCTACGTGGGCCTTAGTCTGGACGTCAAATGCCTGGCGTTCATCCCAAGTCTGGCGGCCTTTGTGCTCATCGGGTTCTTCATCTGGCTGTTCGGACGCTTCCAAGACAGTGAGACGTTCCCTGAGAACCAAGACAAGAGCTACGAGCGCATCAAGCGGAAGTCTGCGTCTGATCTGGGAGTCACGCCGGAGGAAGTGCACATCACCATGAGCGAGGCCTTGAAGAGGAACGGGACACCCATGCTGCTCCTGGTGGACACTCATCATTTCGGGTCATCGAACAGCTCCATGTCACCATGTACGAACGAGACCCAGGAGACCCAACCCAGTGTAGCCTTCGACAGCGGCGCCCACGAGGACACAGCTGATGTCAAAAAGCTGACCCCGTGACCGTAGCCAAAGGTCAAACTCACTTCCAAAGTTGCTCGGGGTTTGACGTCCTCGGAAAACCATCACAGACTCTTGAAATTTCTATTTTTATATCAAGCGATCTTGCACTGCGCACCAACTTGCTGAACTTCTTCCACGTTCCTCACGGACATTGGTCTATGGTGCTAGATGTTTGATTATTCAATGTCTTTTTCTATGTAGATACTCTTGTGCCTACATGGATGAAATGCTGTCCTCACAGTGAACGCATAGCATGATGGTCATGAAAATACTCGTAATGAACACCTAAAGCTGTGTCTAAAAACAAACAAACATTGAAAGCAGTGCTGGGTAGATTTACTTACAAATCATAGTCTGTTAAGTGATTCCAAAATTACATGACAAAAATTGTAGTTAGTAACTAAATCCATTACTTTACACATTTTAGGTAATATAATCAGACTACTTTTAGATTACTTTTAGATTAAAAATAACAATAGCAATAAATATGGCATATTTTATTTGTTTACCTGGATGTCCATGTGACCATTGACCAACTTCAGAGAACCCTGAACATGCAAATGTTCGTAAATCCAGTGGTCAGTGCTGTTTTTTCTGAATTTATGAATGTATATAAGCGGTAGCATATTTTAGAAAGGAACATTTAAAAGAAGAAAAATAGGAATTAGGGAGAATCAATAAATTACAAATAATTTATTGCTATAGTGCGAATAATATGTAATCATGTAATCAATAAAAAGTAACTGTAGTCTGATTACAAGTATTTTAAAATGTAATTTAATCTAATTACAAGTACTTTATTTTTGGAATCTGATTACGTAATCTGGATTACATGTAATCCGTTACTACCCAGCACTGATTGTAGGTTACAGAAGATCGTGTCAAATCATTATCTGTTTATAGCTATTTATCAATTATTTAGACACCAAACTGCTGTGCAAGCGATTACGTTCACGCGCATGTATTGGAAAATCTGATTTATCGTGAGAAGTAGAATTAGAAAAGATGCATTTGCTACTTCTTTACGCTTCATTTCAGTACTTTCAGCTTCAGCCAAAGCAAAAACGGATTCCTTTGTCTTTTATACGTGTGCTGTTTTGAAATCTTCACCACAGTGTTTTGTTTTCCCGTCATCTGACCGTCTTGGTCCTGTGTGTTTTTCTGATGAGCAGGTGAGCCCCTCTTGAAATATCAGATATATTTGCGTCAAGCCCTGTTATCAGTAAAGAACTTCTTTTGACAGGTACAGAGTTATTTCAGCGGTTGCATGTTATCCTCTCTTATCAAGATGCTTCCAAAGTGGCGTTAGTCGCCGGTAGTTTTGGTCCAGTGTGACCTTGTTGCCAAGCAACCCCCGAAAGCCGTCCTGCATCCAGATGTTGATCCGGTTCTGCAGAAAGTGCCAATCAAACCCATTATAAGAACATTTGGTAAACAGCCATTAGGCACCATTACGGGTCAAAACACAAGGGTTATAAAAGCATTTATTCACTAAAAATGTATATTAAAGCTTTCAGAAATCTGCATGTGGCACGTTACCGCTTCACATGTGCCCACTTTCAGTGGTTGTTCCTGCAGAGAGAAGTGTAAAAGTTTCTTTAAAGACATTTCAGATCTTAATAGAATTGAATTATTGCTTTGAAAGTCTGTCGACAGCCTTTCTAAAGCGCTGTGCTTTGACATGATTATTCTCCATCTTTGGTGTACAACCTGAAATTTCTTGCTGTATTCGCACAGCTTTCAGTCTCCACACAACGCCGTGCATTCATGAGGGAATCTGGACCACGCTTGACTGTTGTTGTTGCGGATGTGGCGTTTGATGCAGGTAAATCTCTTCCGCACCGTCCCTAACTTTCAATATCTGTGATTATGGAGAGAAATTAGCTATCGATTTCCTTGCAGTGCTCAGACAGACGTGCAGTGCTGTATTAGCA